>SNQJ01S0011138.1:48078-111072 GCA_010110895.2 Picea sitchensis
TGAAAGAAGCAAGCCAAGCAGTGTTTGAGAACATTACCAGTAACTCTTAGAGTCGCCTTTAAACACGACACTTTGTCTTTGTGCACATACTAATCCAATGAACCTATGCACTGAGCTAATCCTTTGATTTTATTTTACTCCTTTGGGTCACCTGACGTAAGTCATAGCAGCCACTACATCATCAAGTTTTGGTCCATGTCATGTTTCTGTTGTTGTGCCTCAGTGTTCAAGGTAAGTATCCGCCTCAAGGGTCAGCCATCACAAATATCTTGCCTCAATACCCATGTCCGTCCATGTTCATTTGATCTACCAATTACATCTCTATGTCTGTTTCATGTCGTTTATGGGGGATACATCAAGGCCCTCCTGCGACGAGTCTATTCCTGTCAACTTCAACACATTATTCAGGAACTAGACTTAGAAACCAGTTAGTACCTTGGGACCTGCATGCCTCAATGGTGGGCTTCCTCGCGTCCGACAGTGGGTTTACATCATTGACCTCTGATCAGATGATCCCACGAATGTTCGACTTCAACTCATCTATTCACATTTGTTGGAATGTACTAGGGTACCTTGGGAATCATTGACATCAATGGTGATTTCCCTTGCGCTTGTTAACGGTTTACATCATTGATTGGTAATCAAGTAATTTCTACCATGTTAGACATCATGACATCTATTCACATGGTTAGATTAGTACTACATCGGGATTGGTAAGAAGACCCTAGGTTGAATGATCACTCTGATATGTACTTTTCCCAGGTTGCGACGGAATTTCTCTTGAACAAATGACACAGATATTGTCACATAGATCCACTTTGTATTGGTTGTGGTTATGTCTTGTCATCTTGTAGACCCACTGTGTATTCTTCGTGGCTATGATCAATTCATGTCATGAGAGTATAGATCCACACTATATCCTCGGTGGCTATGCCTTTTATCAATATAATTATGGATCTGCAGTGTATTTTATGTCGACCATATCTTGCAAGTCTTTATCACCCAAGCATAGGTATGCCTGCCTTGGGTTTGAAACATTGTTGGAGCATATCCCTAATTTAAATTAGTTTATACCTAGATTAGACTCCTAGATCTTGGTTAATACATTCGTTTACACTTTATTTCACCTAATTTGGCCACATAGAGAAGAAGGGTGCCTCATCCCTAGATTTTAGGGAAAACTGCTAATTTTAGATCAAGACTCAACTCTCGGTTCTTGATTTTCTGGATTTTGCTTGATTTATTCTTGATTTATTCTTGATTTATCCTTGATTTATTCCAACTCTCCCATGCAAAAATCATCCATTATTGGGGAATGCACACCTCCTCTTTGAGTGAGATATTTGTTCCTTAATTAATGATTTTTGCCTTTACTATTATTAGTAATTGTTATTTTGGGTCAGTTAACTGAGTTGGAACTACTTCTCTTGTCAGTTAAGTGAGCTTAAGTGAGATAATTCACATAAATTGAATCTTTTGAGTGTGTGACATGTATCTTTAGTGGTATAGGTCGAACTATGTGGTCTCCCTTAGCTTATGACACCTATTTTAGCTATTTCTAGCTTTTTTTGACCAGAATTTCTATGTTGGAAATTCTATATATTCACCTCCTCTCTTCTTTTTTGAGGATGGTTTCTCATGTATATTCATTTTTTATTAATATAATTCTCTGATTTATGGAGCAAAAATTTCTCTCATCTCTTGAATGTCAGCAAATTGTTTGTGTTCAATTTAACTAGAATTCTAGATCTATCGGGGTTTCTGCAAGAATTCTACAAAAATGTCATAATATTTGTTGGATGTTTATGTGCAGCTTCTATCAGGTTCTCTGCATCTATAACCTTGATTGAAAGTCTACAAAGCATTTCAGTTATCATTTCTCATCTTCTAGCTTCATACTTTGGGGTGCAATCTGTTACACATCAAAATTACTCACTTCGATAGTGTCGCAAGTGTCGTCATTACAAGTTTTACAAGTGTTGCATTTTTCTCACAAGTGTCGCAAGTGTCAAGAAAAGCATACTGCCATAGTGCCTATGTCGTACCTATAACGACATCAGAAAGACACTTGAAACACCTCAAACATTTGATTTGGAAGAAGGGGAATGGTTAATTGGGTTTATGAACCTCTTGCCATTTGAAATAACCATTGAAATTGAGTTTTTAGAGGAGAGCGCTCCCCTATAGCTCTGTCAGGAGTGCGGGCACTCCCTTATAGACTATCTAGGAGCATTATAAAAATATGTCTACCATTTTGGAGGAGTGTTGCTGCTGTTAGGAGTGCTGGCACCCCCCTATACATTACTAGGGAGCGTTATAACTCTCTGACTGCCCTTTTGGAGGAGCGCTGCCTATTCTGGGCAATAGTTGGTTTGTTGAGAAGAATGAGGGAAAAATCCCTTCAATCTTTGAAGGTAGTTGGATTCGAATCCTTAGTCCAAACATGATCTTAGGGAAGATCCCTAATTGAAGGAGGAAAATCCTCAACTTACCCCAAAGATATCTCAAGTGGTTGAGCCTCTCCAAGCCTATATAAGCAGGCTTTCTTATGGTGAAAAGGATGGAAAAGATTGAAGATATGAAACCTATGATCTCATAGGAAAAATACAGTGGAGGAGAATAATCAGTGAAGTTGTTGTCATTCTGATCATGGAGCTTTTGAGCAAGGGTTGGACAAGGAAAACTTGATGAAGTTGTTGCATCCCATCCATGGCTATAAGTAATGCTTTGTTCTCATTAATATAATATGCTTGGCATGTTTCTTTCTAATTTGTGTTTGATCTCACATGAATTTGTCTCTAGTAGATAGATTTGTTTTGAACTAATCTTGATAGAGTAGGAAGTTGGTTGTATCTTTGTTTGTCTACAGGGCTTATTGGGGAGTTCAAGATTGGAGCTCAACTCAGAACGTGCAGGGACAAATATCGGTAAAAAGGTACTCCTCTTCTCCTTCCTCCTCACACATTACTTTGTCTAGATCTAAAAATAAGTCAGTGTCCGTGATAAGAATCTTCTATCTTAGAGTTAAGAGTCTAGCTCTCAAGAGGAGATCTACCTGTCCGCATGGAGATTTTCTTTCAACACCATCCACTACCACACTTCCCTTCTGGGGCTTCAACAACAGGTCAGATAGGGAGTCTCAAAGCCCTGTATCTATAGCTTGGCACCTTGGAAATTAATTCCCAGTAGTTCTCTCACCTAGAGAGAATGCTCACGGGCCTGACAAACTACTTCTTTGACCATGGTCCTAGCAACCTGCCTCTTCGATCACTATCCTGACAACCCGCCTTTTCAGCATCAACCATATCAGGTAAAAGTATCGGAATGGAAATCATAGTATACCAGGGATGATAGGAGAGAATGATGGAATCCTCCTCTTAGAATGATGGGAAATACACTAAATATCCCTCTTATAAATGCATGTGCCTTTTATGACACATGACACTCAAGGAATACACTTGTTCCCACTTTAGAAACTTAGGATATATTCATATTCATAACTTTATCTTTAATGAATATTAATACAATATTCCAATGGGCTTGATTCCCCTTATATTATCCATTTCCTAGACTCTTAGCCCCACTTTCCCTTTCTAGTGGAGTTTATCCCCCCATCTCTCTCGTTGGGTCGGTCTGCAGAAGTGATGTATTTTATTAATAGTATGAGTGTTTACATATTACAATAATAGGCACACTGCCCTTTTAGCAATCGAGGATCTCCAGCCTAATAATCACATAGGCACTCTATCCTATAATATCCTGGATCGTCAGCCTATAAAACATATGTACAATTACACTGGGGATTAACCTGGGGTATTACACCCTTACTTATGCACTGTCCTTGGTGCATTATAGACATGTACATTCAAAATTCTTCAAAAGGCTCCATGCCTTTGCTATGGAAGCTTTTTATCCTTCTGGTGCTCTTCTTGTCAAGCATCATATTCATGTCTTCATACTTCAGTTGGAAGTCCTTTGCTCTATTCCACCGAGTTGCTTTAGGAAATAATTCATCCATTGTACCATTCTTGAGTTGTCTCTTCTTTGTTTCACTCACCCTTGTAGGCTCAGGCATCCTTTTACTGATGTATAGTCCTTCAATGAGAAATCTTTCCAAGGCTTTCACACACAAGGAGAGCATCAGTTCATCTCCAGATCCCCACTAAGGATCTGTATTTTTGACAATCATCGGACTTCAGTGTCCCAATAGTAGCCTTTATTCCCAAGAATTCCAACTTCAATAAATATTATCTCATCTGTATCACACACATGCATTCATTATGAGACAACATTATAAAACTTCATTCAGAAATTCAAATTTATTTCATAAGAAAATTCAACTTTTTCCCAAACTATGAAATTCTATCTCATAATTTTCTTGGTTTTTGCAACAACAAGCATCAGTCTTTATTATGGACTTCTGCAACACCATACTTGGAACTACTTTTCTTGCAATGATGCCATCTTACATTCAACCAATAGATTATTAGTGCTTTTTGCATAATATACTATATACTTGCATTGTAACAATTTCAAATTTTACAAAGTGATGTTAGAATTGTTTATATTTAACAATTCAATCACCACTAATAATATATTTATTAAATAGAATGAAAATATAATTCTATGCATATATATTATCAATATCCAAGGTTTTACTATGTTCCCTTGACAAATCTTTCTTGTGACTACTTTAACTTGCAACTCCCTTGTTGCATTATCTAACAACTTCTGAAATATTCTCAACCTCATGAGTTACTAATAATTACATCATTTCAGCTGTTAACACAATCATTTCCCATTAATATGATATATACATGCATATATCATATATATGATATATCCATGCATTCAAAATGGGAAAGTCTGGCCAATGCCTCAACACATTCCCCATACACTTCTATTGCTTGTTCAACTATTTGGATGCCTTCCTTTTCGACCCAAACACTGCACCAAGAATATAATTATGTGGTGTTCATTAGTGTTAGAAAAAAGGTTGTAGTCCAAACATTATTTAGTAGTAATAAGTTTTCCTTGGACACTTGTGTGGCACTAAATCCTTTCCATATCCAACCAATTCATGGCCTTATACATGACTAGCGTTACTGGTATTCATTCCTATAATAGGGTCATATCCTTTTATTGCTTTGGTTATTAGGTCATAACCAACAAATCCATAATATGCTATTACATCACATGTATGCATTTAATTCCAAGCAACTTTTATAGTTATTACAAGCCTCTAGCCTTTAATAATCTTGGTATAGAATGAAAAAGAAATAAAATCTAGCCTTTAGCACACTAGATCTTATTTCTTTTGCATTATATACCAAGCATATAATCATTTTTCTTCTTCATGGTTTCTTATTGATTTCTTTTCATAAAAATCATCTCCATACTTGAATCCTTTTGGATTGACATCCCAGTGTACCTTGACAATGCACTCATTGCTTTGGAATGTACTCAACATTTTTTTTTTAATTTATTGTTGTCACAGTTCCTCGAATGTTGCAGAAGAATTTGTATAACTTGGTATCCATCTAATGGTGTTGGAAGATTGGTTGTTGTCATTGATGTCAACCCTAGTCATGGGTTTTGGACCAGAAGATTGATGAAGTTATTTGGACATGAAGGAAAATGAAAATGAAGATACAACACCCATGGATGGATAGTATACATCATGCTCGAAAATGAAGATACAACACCCATGGATGGATAGTATACATCATGCTCTTTCCAAAGGTATGTGGTAATCGCCACGTTGATTCTCATGGTTGAGGAGAAATGAATTTTGAAGATGACAAGTGAATTGGTGGCTACATGTAGGCCCTCAAGACAATTAAAGAAAAGAATTCACAAAATAAGAAAGTGTCGTCGGCCCTAATGTTAAAAGGAAGTGACATAAATGGTATAAATAAACATCATTATACATTCATTTGATACAAGTCGAATTTCAGAGAGAAGAAGAGGTAAAAGAAGACCGGATTTCAAGTGGAGATGAAGTCTTTGGAGATGTGTTCTAAGGTATGTTATTTTCAGGTCATCTACCATTTTGCTATATAACTTTTTTCTAGAACGATTAAGATGGTGAAATCGCTATGGTAGTGAGAAAACATATCAAGGTACCTCTGGTAAAACGTTCAGCTCTTTTATTCGCTATAATTATGGAGATATAATTCGTGGAATATAGGTTTGTGACCAGTCCCAAACTAGTCAAAACAGGTGTTCCGGGTAAACAGTCATAACTTTTTTCATACAGGACTCCAAATGCAGTGGGACCACTTCCATTGGAAAAGAGTAATGAACTGTAGTTTCTTGTGTGCGAGTTTCCAGAATCAGATGTTAAATATTGAGCGCAGTGCTGTACAAGTCAAGTGGAACAGACCAGAATTGAATAAAGTTTTATTATCTCTTCATATATATGCTTGGGTGGAAGGAAGGGGCAAGGATAGAGAGTTCATATTCTCTTTATATTGGAGTATTGTATATTCCCTCTGAGTTTCATCCTCCCCTTACATTTGAAGTCAGAAGCTACCTTAAAGTCATTACTCCCTTAGAACAAAACTATTGGATTATTTCCTCATATATTGTGCATGGTGTATTGTGGGTGTATTGGTAACTTCTATACTATTGTTCATTTATCATTGATATAATTGAATGGTTTAAGTATAAGTTGAAAATGTTTTAATTGTACTTTTGATACTGATTCACCCCCTCCTCGCAGTAATCCAACAATCGGTATCGAAGTAGGTTCCTTCCGGGCATGCTTTAACCATCGGAAGGAAGATCCTATGCAGAAGTGGAGGGAAACATTCCAAATGGGATTCCACCATTTGATGGAAGCAATTCTTGAATAATCGAAAAATAGAATGGAAACTTACTTGAAAGCCTTGGGGCAGATGTTTGGATCTCAGTTGCTTCCTCAGGATATAATGCTCTCAAGAAACCAAAGACTGCAACTCGGAAGGAAGAAAAAGGAACAACAACCGGCAATAGATACCCATCCTGGATGGATTGATAGATTCAAGGAAATCCAAGGTGGGATCATGTGCATCAGCAAAACATCTTTGGGACAAGCTACAAGAACTTTTATGCAAGGGAAGAAGTGGAAGAAGAAGAAGAAGTTGAAGAAGATTACAACATCTCGATTTCCAAAGAAGAAAATAGAGGCTTCCATTTCTTTGCTTCAATTGTGAAGGAGTAGGTCATGTTGAATTTGAATGTCCCTCATCCAAGAATTGAAAGAAGTGACAATCAAGAAGAAAAGTCCAATGAAGAAGAAGATGAGAATCTTAAAATTGAAGCATGTTGAGATTGAAAATAGCAAGCCTAAAGACACCTAAAGAAAACTAAGAAGTGAATTGGTTAGTTGTGAAAAAGACAGTTGTAAACTTAAATAAACACTAGAAGACTTTCAGAAATGAGAGAAGAAACCATTTCCCTTGAAAACTCTACTCAGCTGCAAGAAGACAGTGGCAAAGAAGGTCCAAACGATAAAGAAAGAAGAAGATTGTGAGAAACTTAGTCAAGAAGTTGTCTCATTGAGGAAGAGCTTAAGAAACTCTCAAGTGCCAGTAAAGATCCTAACACATCTTGGATGCATGGAAGAAACTTCATACAAAGAAGATGCAAATACCAACAAGCAAGTTGAAGAAAGACAATGCATGCTTGATGAGAAGTGGACCGTGATACCAGGAAGAAGGAATGATTACAAGAGAGATGAATATCCAAGAAGACATCCCACCTTCAGAAATCAAAGAAGCTTCAATCAAGATGAAGGAAACTACGTAAGAATAGATCATGAACCCAGATTTACTACATCACAAAGAAGCCCACTTACTCCAAGGTATCAAAATTTCTTCTTGGTCATTGTTATATTTGCAAAAATTTTGGACATAAGGCAAATGAATTGCGTAATCAATGAAAGGAACAAATACACAAGAAACATGAATGGTGTAAACAGAAGATATGGAAACAATTGGATTTGTCAACGGTTATAATTCATTTTACCCAAGGATGGACAAAAATATTGTTTTCATACAAATGCAATTATCTTGGTCACAAAGCACGATTGTAGATATATGAATGAAGATGCGCCTATGCCAACCAAAAGTATGGAGAAGGAAGAGATTCCAAAACAATGAAGATTGTCGAATAGCATTGACCGCTGAAAAATGTAAAGAAGAAGATGAATGGTACATAGATGTTGGATGTTCTTCACAATATGACTGGGATCAAGACAAATTCATCACTTTGAAGAGAAAGAGGGCAATGTTGCATTTGGATGACTCCATCTCGCCAAAATACTTGGAGAAGGTGTAGAGCTTTGAAAGAAAATGTAAAAGCAAAGAATGTTCTATTGGTTGAAGACTGAATCATAATCTTACCAAGAGTTAGTAAAATGTGTGATCAAGGATACTCTTACATGCTGATCTCCTAAAAATGTAAAATCATAGAAAATAACTCACGAAGATTGGCTGCAACTGCAACAAGAAGACCTAACAACGGTATACATCCTAGACATGAAGAAGAGAGAGAACACAGAAGCTAATGTGATTCTAAGGAAGAAAACGTCCCAAAACCAAAAATAAGGATGAAGTATTATTGAGGCCACATGTTCAGGGGGAGCTAAAGAAGAAGAGCGTTACCTTTCTCCATTAAACTCAGGGAGAGCAACCATAACCTTTTCCACGATGTCAAAAGGGGAGAGAAACTGGGATCATGATGATAGGAGTAACAGAGTGTTGCCATCAATGACAAAGGGGAGATTGTTGGAAGATTGAGCTGTTGTCATTGATGTCAACCCTAGTCATGGGTTTTGGACCAGAAGATTGGTGGCTATTTGGACATGAAGGAAAAATGAAAATGAAGATACAACACCTAAGGATGGATAGTATACATCATGCTCTTTCCAGTGGTATGTGGCACGTCAATGTATCCTCAGGTTGTAAGTGAGAAATGAATTTTTGAAGATGGCTAAAGTGAATTGTACATGTAGGCCCCAAGACAATTAAAAAAAGACTACAAAATAAGAAAGTGTCGCCGGTCTCTAATGTTAAAAAGGAAGTGACATAAATGGTATAATAAACATCATTATACATTCATTTGATACAAGTCGAATTCTCAGAGAAGAAGAGGTAAAAAGAAGACCCATCAAGGGAGGATGAAGTCTTTGGGAGATGTGTTCTAAGGTGCTGCCTTTGGTGGTCATCTTACCATTTTGCCATAACTTTTTTCTAGAACGATTAAGATGGTGAAATTCCCATGGTAGTGAGAAAACATATCAAGGTACCCCTCTGGAAAAGTTCAGCCTTTATCTGCCATAATTATGGAGATATAACGTGAATATAGGGTTTAGGTGGACCAGTCCCTAAATCCAGTCAAAACAGGTGTTCCATAGGTAAAACAGTCATAACTTTTTCATACAGACTCCAAATGCAGTGGGACCACTTCCATTGGAAAGAGTACGAACCTTAGTTTCTTGTGTGCGAGTTTCAGAATCAGATGTTAACATTGAGCTGGGCATGCTGTACAAGTCGGGTGTTCTGAACAGACCAGAATTGAATAAAGTTTCATTATCTCTCATACATTCTTGGGTGGAAGGAAGGGGCAAGACAGAGAGTTCATATATCTCTTTATATTGGAGAATAAAGGTTCCTCCTTGAGTTTTATCCCTTTACATTTGAAGCTGTAGCTACCTTCCTTTAAGCTTCACATTTCCTTTGAACAAAACTATTGATTATTTCATATATATTGTGCATGGTGTATTGTGTATTGGTGTAACTCTTATACTATTGTTCATTCTCATTGGATATAATTGAATGGTTTAAGTATAAGTTGAAAAATGTTTTAAATTGTACTTGATACTGATTCACCCCCCTCTCAGTATCAACAAATGGTACTTTTCCACTATCTTAAATCACTGTTGAGCTTCATCTAATCTCCAATGCACTTATCTTTGTGTAATTCCTTTACTATGATCTTAATTTCATCATTCGAGACCAATATGCACAAAGTATATTGATTTATGCATCTGTTGGCACTCTTTACTTATATGAAACTTCATTTCTTCACCCTTGAAGTGGTGATATTCATACCATGCTTCCACTGCGCTACTCTAATAACCATGATCGAGGTACTACCTCCAAACTATGTGATTGTTCCTTGGAGATGTTATCCTTTTCTCCAAGCATATACTCTTTCTTCCTTTATTAAGAGTCTGACATCTTGACATATCAATCCTTTTTGAAATGTTTTTCCCTTAATGTCCCGCCTTATCTGTACATTGGTTACTTTGGGAGTGAATGGACTTTCGCTATTTCATTCATTATATGATCTACTCTTATGCTTAGATTCCATTGAGCACTATGATTAACATGAGTGGATTTCCTGTAGTGGCTTCCCAAGATTTTATGGTTTCATCCAAAATCATACCCTAACATTCTTCAGTCTTGGCCTTTGATCATCTTGTGATTTATTCTTGACATAACATTCAGTTTTTCAAGTTCCTCTGCTCATTCATGATACCAATTCTAGAGTCTCTCATATTCTATAAAATCATACGTCCATATTCCCATTCTTTGCATCACCATATGAACTTATGATATATGCATTATCATGTATTGAAAATAGTTTTCTGACCTAGCATCCCCATCTGATATGCGAAATTGGCATCTGGAATTCTTTTTTCCCAATCATAGTTCTATTGAAATTCCCTTATATTACTCACTGGGTAAAGTCATCTTCAGTTGGTAGCTTCCTCGAGCATTCATTCCCCATTTTGAAGAACTAACTTTGTCTTGTTCCTCATTCTTGAATATACCAATTTTCTAGAGACAATTTGCTATTATTTAACATCAACCTTAATCTTTGTTTGCAACACATTTATTATATAAGATAAAAATTCTAAAAATTCAGGTTAAAGCAAGCAGATAATTTGGGTGACATATGCATAAGTTTTCCCCTTTATGATCACCGGAAATATTCTTTCTGAATTCCTGTGAATTATTTTGCCTATATCAAAATTATGGGTGATTACATGGACTCCTTAGTCCAATACCTTTCCAATGAATACTTTCTTGCTCAATTCCGAGTTTTGAGCATAGAGTTATAGTAATTTGATTATTACCCAAAAACTCCTTTTGATCACCTTTCAACCATGTGCAACTCTAAATTGTTCTTAAGCATCCTTACATTGGCTCCTTTGACAATTTGACAAGATCTCAATTGCATTCCTTCATGACCATATGTTGGATATTCTGGACCAGTTTTATCTTCATTTGAGCTCCATGTTGTTAAACACATCCTACTGAGGTTTCATGCCAATTAGTACTTCTGGCCATGAATGCTACATGTACCTTCTACACCCCTCCTGTGCATTTTTTTTTTTTTGTGCCCAGATTTCTAATTTATCTCCATGAATGTGTTCTATGGCTTAATATATTTCCATAGACTGCTCATTTTCCTCAATTCGATTCCTGAGCATAAAGTTATTGCCTTCAGAAGTTAACTAGGGATTAAAATTTACTCTCCATTGTACGAGTTATAAATCACTCATCCTAACTCCGTTTGACGAATGGGATACACTTTTATAAAGATATCATCGAGATATTTAATTTGATATACAAAAATTACACCTTGGGTGCACATTTTTCGAGTAGCGAAAAACACTGTTTTGGGACTCAAAAATTCCCTACAAAAACATAACCTGGAAAGTTACACCGAAACTTTCCAATAACTTTCATTAATTTTAGATAATTTTAGTTTCCTTATGTTGGAGGGGATGCTATCATGGCATTCAATTCCACCTGGCCACCAAACCTCAGCATATCTTGGCCTTTTTTGCACTCAACCCTGAGCTTCACATTCTTAGAAACTTTATTGTATTCATGGGCTCACAGGTAGTGGACTCACGGACTCATAGCCTATATTCATACCTTCCATGAAACCACCACCAATACTTAGCTTATTTTTCCTTCGTAGACTCACAAACTCATGGACTCATAATCTTGTAACCTTCCTTTCATAAGTTTGTCCAAGAAGTCTCAACACTTAACCATTTTTCCATCTACGTGGAATCACAAACTTATAATCTTGTAACCTTCCTTTCACAAGTCTCTTTGAGAAATATCAACACTTAACCATTTTTCCATGTACACAGACTGATGGAATCATAATTGTGTAACCTTCCTTTCATAATTCCATCCGAGAAGTCTCAACACTTAACCATTTTTCCACTTCTTACCGCAGTTTTGTGGGAGTGACAGTTGGTTTGCCGCCTGTCTCCACATCAACTGCCACCTAGCACCCATTGCCACCATGTATCTTTCACTATGGAAATACACTTCAACATTTCACCACATCATTTGACACGTGTCCCCCATGTCATGTTGATGTCAACGTACGGAAAAATACTGAAAAGTTTCCAATTTCCCCTAATTTCATTTTTTTCCAAAATACCCAAAAATGCCCAATTCCGCTTAGTTTAAAAATTTCTTTTTGGCCTCCATTAAATATTTGTTACCAAGATCAATATAACCAATTTTGGTCTTTTGCATACAGATTCAACCCTTGTACCTGTAATTTGATTCATGTGCATCAAAATCCTCATGAATTCGTCTGTGGAAATTGGGGCTTTTGCCCAATTTCTCCTAATTTCACCATGGCGCACTGCAAATTCCAAAATTTTGGTCAATTCATGCTAATAAATGCTAATTCAACCATTTTAGTGATCAATTGCTCATGCACACCACTGGTTGATATTCCTAGAATGGATTCCATTCAATTCACCCACTAATTGGACATATATTTAACCAATTTTCGCTCAGTCTGCCATGGCCTTACTGTAACTTCAAATTTGACCAATTACATGTTTGAATTTGTTCAAACAAAGATTACAAATCAGGAATATCTCATCCCTGGAATAAATTTCCCAAATTCCCCCTCAATTTAACAACAGAAATTGGGGATTTTGCCCAATTTCACCCAGTTGCTCTTGATTTCACCATGAAAACATTGTAACTCAAAATTTGGAAATATATAGACCATCTACATACTTGAATTTGTTCATCCTACCAATATAATTTGAAAATTTCCATTCTCTGGTTAAATTTCCCCAGCCTGCTTGTGAAATTCCGCTCAATTTCACTATTGTAATTTCAAAAAATGAATTGCAGACATCTTTTGCAACTACATTTCAGCAATTGTTCACCCTGCTCTTTGTTAATTGGGTCCATGCAAGCTCAATGTTGAAAACTGAAGCTCTGGTACCACTTTGTAACATCACTAGTCACCCAGGCTATCCATGCCACACAAAAATATCCCAATTATCACTTTGATACCATTAAATTTACTGATATGCTTTGTAATGTCCCCATTACGAGAAACTCTAAAAATATCCTCTTATACCATTTAATTAAATAGATTCTCTTCATATGAACAGAGTTATGTGGAATAAAAACAACACACAATGTAATACCCTAAGGACGTGCCCCAGTTATATTATGAATTGTAATCATATTTTGTAGGTTGGTGAGCCGAGTGTTGATAAGTTGGTGGGCTTATGTGTTTATTAGGTCGGAGAGCCTAAGTGTTAAAGGCCATGAGCTTGTTTTTGTATATGTAATTATGCATAACATTAATAAATATTAGACATCGTTGCGTGTAGACCAACCATGAAGAAAGAGTGATGGGGGAATAAGCTTCCACAGGGTGGGTAAGGTAAAAGGGGCTGAAAGGTTGGAAAGAGGGGCTAAGCTTAGGAACTTAAGTCCTTGAGAATAATAATTTATTATTATTCCAAAGCTGTGTAAGAGACATGTTTTTATCCTATGTCCTCGGAAAGGCAATGTGTGCCAAATGGAACACATGCAACTCGAGGAAGACAAGTGTCGACCTGGGCGCATGTAGTTAAAAGCTGAAGCGTCAACTTAGTTGGGGGTTCATTCTGCCAGTTTCTTGATCCTCAGTTTGAAACCATGAGACCTATGTGATCGGCCTCTGTGTTTTTCTTACTCTGCACCTTGAAACCAGTGGGAAAACCTCGTGGACTGATCCTCCGTCTGAACCTGTTTTGCCTCTGCATGGAACCTCGACATAACCACGCATTCCTTAAAAACCAGAACCATGAAGTTGACCGATGTATTCCCGTGAATCCTATGGCCTATGTATTCGACCTTTGCAATATTCATGCACTCACTTGAGACCAAAATCCATGAGTCGTTCTATGTCTTCTGAGGAACCCAACACCTAGGTAATCGCCTTAGCCATGTCGTGTTTTAGAGTGGGTTGTTTCTTCCTGCGGTGCCATGACCATATGTTGTTCCTACTGTCATCTCTGTGTGAATGAGTGTTGAACTGTTGTTGTTGTCCTCACCTGGCTAGAGCTGAGTCAAGGAGTGTGCTGAAGAAGCGGGTTGTCAGGCCCGTGGTAGAATAGGCAAGTTGTCAGGCCTGTGAGCAGCTCTCTCCAGGTGAGAGAGTCTAATGGTAAGTGGTTTTCTCCCAGAGAGAGTCCAGCACCAGCTATGGAGCTTTGAGAATTCTTGACCTGGCCTATTGCCGAGACCCAAAGAGGGAGGTGAAGCAACTGATGGACTATTCTTGTGAAGGTGTATACTCCCAGGTGGAACATGCATGTGGGGAATGAAATTCCATGAGTAGTGGGCGTAAGAAGGCTCCTGGAGATAAGCCTTCCAGTTGCTCTGTGCAGTTTTCCTGTAACCGCAACCTAGTCTAAGATTCCCTTGCCTTGGGGTGGAGCTTAGTCCTAGCTTGGGGGTGACCCATTGCTGAGCGTGATAAGCAGTGTGGTCTAAGGCTGGGAGGTTCGTGGAAGGTCCACACGTAGTTGGTGGAGTTACTCCAGTTTCAAAGATAAGTATCATCATGTGTTTAATTTCAAATAAAATGCATGTCTGTGATGCTTGTATCTTTTCATGTATTCCGCTACATGTATGAATTGATGTTAATTCCATTAATTATGTATGTTAGCAGTAATTCTGTGATTGATTTGTATTGTTTGTTTAAATTTCATTAAATATGCATGTTATATGTGTGTGTGTGTGTGTGTATGTGAATGTTCCGCATAGTAGCATTGCCCGATAGTGCAGTTAATGGTTGGGGACATTACAATATGGTATCAGAGCCATGGTTTCAACGTTGAGCCTGGATGGGCCAGATAAGTGGTCTTTGGACCCAAGGTTTTGAGTGGAAATGGTGTTCATATGGAACCAATTTCGAACCTTAGAATGTTTCTGAGTGCCAAGGGGTTACTTGGTCATGTTACGAAGCTCAGAAGGAGTAGCATTATGAAGCTCAGGAGGAGTAGCGGTAGAATACAACTGCATGTGGCATGGTATTTGACCAAAAAGAGGGAGATCTCAACACTTGGGGTGTTGGATCCATAGGATCTGTTTGGGAAAAAAGAGAGTCCTTTATGACCGTCAGATCCATAGAAGGTGTAGGAAGGTTATCCTGGAAGTCATTCGAAGTTCGACAATCAGGAGAAGTGGAATGCACTGAGGCACAAACTTCTGAAGGAGATCTACACCGTAGATCGTAGGAAAAGAGTCTGGACCATTAGATCCATGTCCAAGAAGGAAAAGGAAAGTCACTTCGGAGGATTTAAATTGTGGAGTGTGACAAACTTCCGAAGTCCCGAAGGCCAAAGTAGATCGCAATCATTCAATTGTGAAGGACACATGTCAAGAGATCATGTACTTCGGTTGGAAGTACTTCGAGAGGAGGAAAGTTCTATGAGTTTGAAACTTCTAAAGCCTGAAGTTTTGAAGTGAATGGATAGACGTGGTGGGGCTAGATGACTTCACCTGGGGTGACGTGGACCTTTCTAGGCGTACCACGTGCCATCGCCTTAGTTGATGATGACTGTACTATGTGTTCCTGGAGGATATAGAAGTTAGAAGTTCAGAATTCGAGAGATTGAAAGGGAAGCAAGTAGGAAAGCTTCTGAAAACCAAATCCCCAAAGTCCCGAAGCTCCGAAGTCCCAAAGCCCTGGAACTCAGACACCTGAGGTTCCATAGTGAGTGTCCACCGTTAGATGTTGAGTAGACGTGGATGGTTGATCTTCCCTACTACGCAAGTTCAGTTACCTCAAAATTTGACTGATTGTTGTGTGGTGCTTGGATATCTTCTGAAGCCAAAGGCTGAAGGCCCGAGTAAGAACTTATTGATATAGCACTTGGTCACGACCCATGGTCATGTGGGTTGGGGACTTAGAGAAAAGGACTAGTGCCCAAAAACTCTGCAGAGAAGAGCCCCAAAAGGAAATGGAGTTTGAAATCTTTCTTGAATCATATTGGTTTATGAATGTTGTGGAAATGGTTAAGTAATGATGGTCTAACAAATTCCATTTGACTTCACGTTGTGTTTGTAGAGTTCAACGAGTGTCAGGACTGCAACAAATGGCCACTGAGTGCAGAGAAATGGAAGAGGCATGGACTGCTTCCAGTTTAGAGAATGAAGCAAAAGGAATGGATGTCCATCTGGGAGTTGAAGGATCGAACTCCAATGGACATGGAGAAGAGATAAATAAGGAAGGGAATATGATGAAAATCATTAATCGATTATAGAAAGATGCCCAAACTAACCGAGAAGATAACAAGAAGCTTATAAAATCTAAGGAACAACAGGGTGAATTCAACTTAAAATTGAGGAAGAGTCTGGAGAGAATAGAAAATAAGTTGGATAAGGAGAGTGACTCAAGAAAAAAAGGGAGTTGCAGGATCCCTGAGAAGGAAGGAAGATAAAGGAGTGTTAGTAGACACCATCATCACTCCAAGGTCACTCTAAGAGGAGGGCACATAGTAGTTCAAGCCCATCTCCTACCAGAAAGCATAGGATATCTGGAGTGGATGAACTAAAGGGGGAAATGAAAAAGATTAAGCCTCCTACGTTTGATGGAGAACATAAGAAGGAGGAATATGTGAAGACATGATTGCTTGTCATGAGGAAATATTTCCAACTACAGAAATATTCCTCTCATGCCGAAGGAAGAATTGCATTGTATCAATTGAAAGGAAAAGCATCCATGTGGTGGGATCAACTTGTGCAGGTGAAGCACATTAGATAAAAATATATCACTTGGAAAGAATTCAACAGGTATTTCGAGAAGAAATACTTGACTAAGAGATACTATGACAAAAAAATGAAAGAGTTCTTTGAACTCAAGCTTGGTAGCATGACCATTGATGAATATGAACAAAGGTTTTTGGAATTGCTGAAGTATGTTTCGTTCATCAAAGATGAGACTGTCAAAATTCAAAAGCATATGAGTGGAATGCCACCTTCCATTGGAGACAAGATTCAGTATGATGACCCTAATACTATGGAAGAAACTATAAGAAGAGAGAAATGCTTATATGAACAACAAAGAGAAAAGCCTACTTTTCGGAAGGCTTGGGATGACCAGAATAAGTTCAAGAAAGAGAAGAGGTAGAAGGGAAACAAGTCTCCCTTTTTCAGCAATAGTCCTCAAGGACAACCATCATTTAGAGAGCCGAGAACGACTGACATAGGGGGACAAAGGCCAAGGAAGACACCCATTTAGTGTTGGGGTTGTCAGGGAAACCACAATACAGAGATTGTACCCACAAAAATGGCAAAGTGAGAGATGTCCATAATGTTCAGCAAGCTGAAACAATGGAAGACATGGGAAATATACCAATAATCTATGCAGCCCTAGACAACAAGAAAGAAGAATATCAGTCGCACATTATGGAAGTGGAAGGTATGATCAACAACCATGCCTTTACTATTTTAATTGATTCAGGGGCTAGCCATAGTTATATAGATCCTAGAGTGGTGGAAGGTTTGCAATTGTTGAGAAGAAAAAATGAAAAGTCTTGGTTAGTGCAGCTGGCTATAGGAACCAAGAGAAAATTCACTAAGTTAGTTAAGTGTTGTCCAGTGGACATGAATGGACTGAGCACAAAGGCTGAATTGAAAAATCTTCCTTTAGGTTCTTATGATTGTCTAATTGGGATGGACTAGTTGGACCAGAACCATGCCATCTTGGATTGTCGTAACAAGGCATTAAATTTCTTGGATGAGGAAGGAAATCGGAAAATAGTCCAAGGAATTCCCAGAGTTGTTGCTATTAGAGAAATCTCAGCAATGCAGCTGAAAAAGTGCTACAGGAAAGGTTGTCAATTATTTGCAGCCCATGTGGAGGAAACACCTAAGGATAAGGTGTCCAGTATTGAAGATCATGTAGTACTAAAGGATTTTGAGGATGTTTTCCAGGAGGTACCAGGACTACCCCTGAAGAGAGATATTGACTTCTCTGTAAACTTGATGCCTGGAGCAGCTCCAGTGTCAAAAACTCCTTACATAATGAGTACACCAGAGCTAAAAGAGCTACAATTGCAGCTTGAAGAGATTCTGAAGAAGGGGTATATATGCCCAAGTGTGTCACCTTGGGGTGCCCTGGTCTTGTTCATAAAGAAGAAGGATGGGACATTGATATTATGTATCAATTTCAGACAGTTGAACAAAGTAACTGTAAAGAACAAGTATCCTCTGGCAAGGATCGATGATCTCTTTGATCAGTTGAAGGATGCTACGATATTTTCGAAAATAGATATTAGATCAGGATATCACCAGGTAAGAATAAAGGATGAGGACATAAAAAAGACTACCTTCAGAACAAGCTATGGTCATTATGAATTCACAGTGGTGTCGTTTGGGCTGTCAAATGCACCTGTTGTTTTCATGTGTTTAATGAATGGTGTATTCAGGGATTATCTGGACAAGTTTGTCATAGTATTTTTGGATGACATTTTGGTGTATTCCAAGTCAGAGGAAGAGCATGAACAACATCTACGGATGGTGTTGCAAGTGCTAAGGGACCACCAGCTATATTCCAAGTTGAGCAAATTCTTGTTTTATCAAAAGCAGATCCATTACTTGGGGCATATCATTTCAGAGGATGGGATAGATGTAGATCCTGAGAAGATTGAGGCCATCAGAGAATGGTCAGTGCCGAAGAATGTAACATAAGTAAGATCCTTTATGGGTCTAGCTGTCTATTACAGAAGGTTCATTGCAGGGTTCTTGAGGATATCTCACCCTATCACTTCCTTGCAAAGGAAGGAGAAGAAGTTTCAGTGGACAAAAGAATGTGAGAAAAGCTTCCAGCGATTGAAGCAGTTGTTAACCAGTGCTCCAATCCCAAGGATTGCAGATCTGAATGAAGACTTTGTAGTGTTCATAGATGCATGCAAAGAAGGAATGAGAGGAGTCCTCAGTCAGAATGGATTCATAATTTTTTATGAATCCAGAAAGTCAAAAGAGCACGAAAGGAACTATGCAACTCATGATTTGGAGTTGGCAGCCATAGTACACACTCTAAAGAAATGAAGGCATTACCTCATGGGAAGGAGTTTTGAACTAAGGACAGACCATAACGGTCTGAAGTATTTGTTTGATCAGCCAACCTTGAATTCTAGGAAGAGTAGGTGGTTGGAGTTTCTTTGTGAATATGACCTTGATATCAAGAATATCAAAGGAAAAGAGAACAAAGTGGATGATGCGCTTAGCATTAGAGTGCATGAATTGCATGATACGTCCATTAGCATGTACCCAACTGATATTAAAATCCTAATTTTGGAGGCTGCAAATGCAGATTTGCAGTACAGGGATTTGGTAGCAAAACTACAACAAGGTGAGATGCCACAAAACGTGGAAAATTATAAATTAGAAGCTGATGGAACACTTATGTACAAGAAATTTTTTTATGTACCTAATGTCTAGGACTTGAAACTTATGATTTTGAATGAAATTCATAATGTGCCTTATGCAGGGAACCTTGGATATCAGAAAACTATGGCAGCAGTCAAGAGCCATTACTTTTGGCCAAGTATTAAGAGAGAGATTGTTGAATACATCGCTAGATGTATGGAGTGTTAGAAGGATAAAGCTCAGCACAGACACCCAGAAGGGTTGCTACAGCCTTTACCCATTCCTGAGTGGAAGTGGGAAGTGTTGACAATGTATTTCATCACAGGATTTCTTAGAACAGACAAGCAACATGATTCAATCATGGTGGTGGTGGACAAGATTACAAAAGTTGCCTATTTTATTCCACTAAAGACTACTCACAAGGAAGCTAATGTTGCTGATATTTTTATAAGGGAAATATCATGATTTCACGGTATTCCCAAGACAATTGTGTCTGACAGGGACCCAAAATTTACCTCAAAATTTTGGAAAGGGTTGTTCAAAGGATTTAGAATGAATTTGAATTTCAGCATTGCTTATCATCCTGAATCTAATGGGCAGACAAAGAGGGTGAATCGAGTAATATAATACATGCTAAGGATGTATGTGATGGACAAACCATATAAATGGGAAGACTACCTACACTTGGTAGAATTCGCCTACAACAATGGGTATCAAGAATCACTGAAGATGAGCCCATTTGAAGCACTTTATGGCAGAAAGTGCAATGCTCCACTAAGCTGGGATAATCCAACTAATAGGGAAGTAGTTGGGCCGTAGTTTCTCAAGGAAATGGAAGAGAAAACGCTGAAAATTAAGTAGAATTTAAAGACTGCCCAAGACAGTCATAAATGTTATGCTGATAAAAATAGAACCCAGAGAGGGTTTAAAGTGGGTGATCATGTTTTCCCAAAAGTGAAAGCCAATAGAAGTTCACTGCGGCTGGAAAACTTCTCCAAGTTGGTAGCCAGATTTTGTGGGGCATTTGAAATCCTAGAAAGGATTGGACCAGTTGCATAAACACTTGGATTACCTTCATCCATGACTGTACATAATGTGTTTCATGTTTCATTGCTTAAGAAATATATACCTAATGCTAATCATGTTATCGATTGGAATGTGATTCAGGTGGAGAAAGAAGGTGTCTTGCAAGTGCATCCTATGTGCATATTGGACCGGAAAAGAAAATGGCTCCGGAATCAAGCCATAGGGCTTGTAAAGTTCCAGTGTAACTAGTATGGTCCTGAAGACGTGACATGGGAACATGAAGATGCTATGCGGGCAGAATACCTACATCTTTTTGAAGATTTTGAAAATCTTGTTGATGTTGTGTAAAGACTTTCACTGAGGACAATGCAAAAATAAGGGGAGGGGATTGTAATACCCCAAGGACATGCCCCAGTTATATTATGAATTGTAATCATGTTTTATAGGTTGGTGAGCCAAGTGTTGATAAGCTGGTGGGATTATGTGTTTATTAGGCTGGAGAGCCTAAGTGTTAAAGGCCAGGAGCCTGTTTTTGTATATGTAATTATGCAAAACATTAATAAATATTAAACATCGTTGCGTGCAGATAGACCACAAAGAAAGAGTGATGGGGGAATAATCTTCCATAGGGTGGGTAAGGGAAAAGGGGCTGAAAGGTTGGAAAGATGGGCTAATATTAGGGGTTTAAGTCCTTGAGAATAATAATTTATTATTATTCCAAAGATGTGTGAGATACATGTTTTTATCCTAAGTCCTAGGAAAGGCAATGTGTGCCAAAGGGAACACATGCAGCTCCAGGAAGAAAAGTGTCGACCTAGGAACATGTAGTTAAAAGATGAAGTGTCAATTGAGTTGGGGATTCATTCTACCAATTTCCCAATCCTCCATCTGAAACCATGAGACCTTTGTGATCGACCTCTATGTTTTTCTTACCCCACACCTTGAAACTAGTGGGAAAAACCCATGGAATGATCCTCCGTTTGAACCCTTTTTTCCTCTGTGTGGAACTTAACTACACATTCCTGAAAACCAGAACTATGAAGTTGACCGGTGTATTCCCATGAATCCCGTGGCTTCTGTATTCAACCTTTGCAATATTCATGCATGCACATGAGACCGAAATCCATGAGTCATTCTGTGTCTTCTGAGGAACCCAACATCTGGGTAATTGCCTTAGTCGTGCCTTGTTTTATCATGGATTGTTGTCCCCTGTGGTGCCATACCCATATATTGTTCCTACTGTCATCCCTGTGTGAATGAATGTTGAACCGTTGCTATTGTCCTCACTTGGATGGAGCAGAGTCGAGGAGTGTGTTGAAGAAGGGGGTTGTTAGGACCATGGTATAATAGGCAGGTTGTCCGGCCTGTGAGTATCTCTCTCCAGGTGAGAGAGTCTGTTGGGAAGTGGTTTTCTCCCAGAGAGAGTCCAGCACCAGCTACAGAGCTCTGAGAATTCCTGATCCGGCCTCCTATCGAGACCCAAAGAGGGAGGTGAAGCAACCGATGGACTGTGCTTGTGAAGGTGTATACTCCCAGGTGGAACAGGAATGTGGGGAATGAGAGTCCATGAGTAGTTGGCGTAAGAAGGCTCCTGGAGAGAATCCTTCTGGTTTCTCTGTGCAGTTTTCCTGTAACCTCATCCTAGTATAGGATTCCCTTGCCTTGGGTGGAGCTTAGTCCTAGCTTGTGGGTGACCCGTTGATGAGTGTGATGAGAAGTGTGGTCTAAGGCTGGGAATTTTGTGGAAGGTTTTCACATAGTTGGTGGAGTTACTCCAATTTCAAAGATAAGTATCATCATGTGTTTAATTTCAATTAAAATGCATGTATGTGATGCTTGTATCTTTCAATGTATTCCATTGCATGTATGAATTGATGTTAATTCCATTAATTTTGTACATGTTAGCAGTAATTCTATGATTACCTTTTATTGTTTGGTTAAATTTCATTAATTACCTTTTATTGTTTGGTTAAATTTCATTAAATATGAATGTTATAGAGAGAGTATATATATATATATATATATATATATATATATATATATATATACATATATATGTATGTATGTATGTATGTGAATGTTCCGCATAGTAGTGTTTCCCAACAGTGGGGCTGATGGTTGGGGATGTTACACACAACAACAACAATTCACACATAGAATTAATAAAAAAGATTTCATAATATAAAACTCATAATTACACACAAAGTAATTGAACTAAGCACATGATAGACACTTATCTCATGAAATAAACACCAACTGCATGAATACCTTCACATTCCTCCCAACCATAGACCACACTACTCATAATCTCAGTAGTGGGTTACCCCAGAGCTGTAGCTAAATTCTACCCAGGCAAAGGAATTTCTAAGCCAGTCTAAGTTATGTCAATCAACAACAATTCTTAGAGTCAGATGCCAACTCTAGAAACCAACCTACAATCCCTCATCCCTCACATGCATGTCCCACCCCAAGAAGTGTGCGCCTTCTCTGCTCAACATTCCTTTGGCTACCCCATTTCCCTTTCAGGGCTTCAGCAACAAGCTGGACAGGGAGTCTCAAATCCCTGTAGCTACATATTGGCACCTTGGAAATTAATTCCCAGTAGTTCTCTCACCTGGAGAGAATGCTCATGAGCCTGACAACCCACTTTGTTGACCACGAGCTTGACAACCCGCCTCTTCGACCATGGGCCTGAAAACCTACCTCTTCAGCATCAACCATATTAGGTAAAAGTACTTCAATGGAAACTGTAGTGTACCAGGGATGAAAGGAGAGAGTGATGGAATCCTCCTCCTGAAATGATGAGAAATACAATAAATCTCCATCTTATAAATGCATGTGCCTTTTATGACACATGGAACTCAAGGAATTCACTTGTCCCCACTTAAGAAACTTAGGATATATTCATATCCATAAATTTAGCTTTAAGGAATATTAATACAATATTCTATTGGGCTTGAGCTCCCTTAGCTTAGCCCTTTCCTAGACTCTTATGCCCCCTTTCCCTTTCTAGTGGAGTTTAGCCCCCCATCTCTCTTGTTGGGTCGATATGTAGCAGTGATGTATTTTATTAATAGTATGAGTGTTTACATATTACAATAATAGGCACGCTAGCCTTTTAGCAATTCAGGATCTCTAGCCTAATAATCACATAGGCACTCTGTCCTATAATATCTTGGTTCACCATCCTATAAAACATATGTACAATTACACTAGGGATTAACCTAGGGTATTACAAGTTTGAACAATAACACTCGGTCAAATATTTCATGGCACCAATTAATGAGGATAGATTGTACCCTTAACCATACTACTTGATTCCCTAGTATGTGAGAGTGATCTCCTCGAGTTCTGTTCTCGGTGTACTATAGCAATAGGATGGTTGATAATATAATGTAAGGTTGGTTTCATGTGCACATAGGGAGCTTTTGATATACCTGAAGGTACATGCACTACAAGGATAACACCTTGTAGCAGAGGTTTTTAGGGAACCTCTTCGAAAAATGTATCCCTTCTCTATTCATAGCAGAGGTTGTTAATGAAGGCAGGTGGCTGGAGGTTTTTGTGGGGGTTTTTACATCAGTGCACCGAAATCTGACAAATGCACTGGTGCACTCACAAACGTAATGGCCCAGTGTTGAACTAATAAGGCACACCAATAACCATTATTAATATAAAATGCTAAAATATAATTTTTCATTTAAAAAATAAAATAAAATGCATATCGGTAATCCAAAGTAAATTAAGGGCATTGGTGCACTTTTGAAGGACAACTAAGAATAGGTTAGAACAATTGGTTATTCAATAAATAAAAAATAATTAAAAAAAAAAAACTATTCTAGTGCATTGACAAAACCTAACTATCTCGGTGCATACACAATAGTGGCTCACCAAACAATAATAATGGTGCGCTTAATAGTACTATAGATTCGAATATTTTTAACGTTTAACCAAAAATCCAATAAGTGAATTACTCATACTACCATGCATCGGTGCATCTTATTGTATGGCACACCACAATAGGGTAAAATAAATAAAGTCTACTAGTGCATTTTGATGCGTCTTATTGTCAGGCTCACCATGCTAGGGTAAAATAACTTTTTTTACCAAACTAAATTTTACTATCACATTTACTTCTATGCTTCCAACCACTCACACAAGCACCAATGCTCACACTCCTACAACCGCCCCATTTGCAGTGCTCTACAATGTTGCTTCCTCAGTTCGATAGCTTTATCGATAGATTCCATTTATTTTCAAATTTTGGAAAATAGTGCACATTTTCATTTTTTTTCTACGGGAAAACTATGTTTCATCGGGCGAGAAGAGACTAGGTAAATTGTTTGTTACCTCCTTATTTTCAATTTCATCCTATTAAAATTTAAAATTGGGCTTAAATTTGGCCTTTTTTACATTTAACAAAAATCGTGCGGTGTGCTTCACGGGTTTGGATCGCCCTGGAATCAACGAAGCATATGGAAGTGTTCCTACGTGTCTTTTCTATATCACCTATTGGATTATTCATTGCAATGGGAGGTATTAGACCATCAACATTGGGTAGTTGATCATTAATATAATGGGACAATGTGACATGTAGAGGGTTCTCCTTCAACCCTTTACATTTTGAACAACCACATACTACCGGGGTGTCATAAAAAGATCCAATTATTGGTGTAATACCATTGACTCAGGATGGTTGTTGTAAGATGACATGTCACAATTGGAAATATAAGAAGTTGTCCACTTTCATCAAGCATCTTCCTACATTAACTTTCTCTTGATAAGAACTTGCGACATTTTTAGAATGGTGGAATATCGTGTGTATCTGAACTCGATCTTGAATCACGATCCTGCAAAATTCAATGAACAATTATTCAAATGCACATGCATAAATAACATAAATTCGATTAGATAAATGAATTAAAAAAAAAAAACTAAACTTACTGCAAACAGTGGGGGAGAACTTGAAGAACTTGAAACTACATGGAATGAGTTGGAATATGGAGAATTGGTCATTTGATATTATAATTTATTTTTTTTTATTTTTTTTCATTTAAGCTAAAACCATCATCAATACATAAATAAATTCTTAAAATAAAGTGTGGGAAGCATAGAACAATCTAACTTCAAACATAATTTCAAATGACCTTTAAAAGTTATCAATGTACTTAATTATTTTATGACACAGTAGTGCATTTGTATATACACAATGCGTTGGTGTGCTAAATTATGAGAGGCATCGAAGATTGACCTCCATTTTTGCCTCCACAATATTTTAATTGCGGAGGTTTACATTTGTATTTTTTCAATTAAATTGTTTGCGCACTTTAAACTATATAGTGCACCAAAAAAGTAAGTTGCAAAAAAAATAGCACGTGTTTATCATCAATGCGTCAAAATATACAATGAAAAAATGAGTGGGAATTTCAATTTTCCAAATGTATGTGTTTATAAATGAAAACCTTAATTCTGATTTCATTCTTTTGCCAAAATTTAGAGGGGAGATTTGTGCAAGAGACATTTACCAGCAAAAAAATTGGAGTGGGTAGATTGTTTTTAAAAGACAAATTTGTAAGGGATCACCGTAGGTTACATACAAATCTACAGAGGAGAAATTTCAAGTATGTGATTTCATTCTATTGATCATATTGATATTTCCCCTATTTGATTCAAACAATTTTTAGTACATTCTTAAAAAAATAAAAGTGTTTCATAGTTACCTTTGGTATTGGAAGCCCTAGCTTTCTTGTCGTTTCTCTTGGTTACCCTATCTATATTTCACAAGAAGATTTTTTTTAAGCAATATATTTTTATAGGGTTTCTTTACTTGTATATGAGGCATTTAGTATATGTTGTAATGGGACCACTCATTGCATTGGATTATGAACCATGTTGTAGTCAGTTGTCTTTTAAAAAATGCTTTCACGGTTAGCAGTGCACATTGTACATAAATAGTGCATCAATGTCTATGTTCCTGTCAATAACATCGTTGAGTTTAAAATGTAAATAACATTGTTTTTAATACCAAAAGAATCATGTTTTAAATTTGTTCACAGTTTTGGTGATGCATAATAAACAATAATGAGACATCATTGCTTCTTTTACTATATAGAGAACTGCATGAATATAACTATTTGTAAACAAACAAAAAAATCGATTTCAAAACAACACGATAATCATATATTGATGTGTATAAATATGTTTAACGCACTAGTGCATACTATTTTATTATATACATTGAAATCTTATTTGGTAAAAAACATTTCATAATTTATATATTTGATGATTCTTGGATTTTTTTTTATAGAAGTTGGCCGATAGAAGTTCAAGGAAAACAAATTATTGCAACGAGCATGACAGTAGCTCATCCCATAAGAAAAAAAGATAAGTTCTTTAAGTTTTATTAAAAAAATAATATATATGAATTATCGATAGGTTTAAATTAATGATATGCATTGGTTAAGACGTGTCATGCAGAGAAAAAACTTGAAGAAACTCAATTAGATTGTTCAGAATCTAAGTGTAAAAGAGCGTAAAAGATTTATGGAAATGGTGCAAAGAGAGGAATTATGTGGATCAAAAGGTAATCAACATGAATGTTTTCTTTGAATTTTTACTAAAAATAAATTTCTTAACATTAATCGCTAACATGCTTTAAAAACTTGATTTCATATTTTTTTAATGTTGTGCAGAGATCAATAGCTAGGGAATGCAATGTTGTCTTAAGAATATAAACATTATGAAGGATGTAAATGATGATGACTTGGTCCTTGGTTCATCTAGAGTGGTGTTGTAATTTAACGAGAGGGTAAACATTTTTTACAAAGCTATTAGGGATGTAGTGGAAAAAACGTATAGACACACTTTCCACTTACAATACAAAAATCAACCCAATGACTCCAAGAATAAGGTTATATATAAACTACATGAAGTATTTTCAAAGCAATGGTCAACAAGATCTGTGAGACTTGCAATAAAAAAAAATTTACAATAACAAAAATGAATCATTTAAAAAGTATTATTATTAAACATGTTTTTCTATAATATGTCCTAAAAATTACCAAATTAATTTTGTTTGCTATATTTATTTTCATGTCGATTTAAAAAAAAAAAATTATTGTGATTTTCATTTTTCAAGAAGATTATGCAAATCCCAAGGGACAAATGAGGGGAAAACCAATACATGTCAGTAGAGATGTCTGAAAAAGTGTACAAAGAGGTGGTAAAAGAAATGAACATAATTGCATCGTTGGAGGAGTCATCCCAACAACATGCATTAGAGGTATGTAATCATTGATTTATTATTTTATGTACATCAAATTTAATTATCACATGAAATAATAGTTTTCAATTGATTTATTGCAAAACAGGGAAAAAAAATGGAACCCATTCAACGCATAAGACATGATGATGAGGAAGAAAAGGGTTGATCACAAAGTTTTTTAGTACTTACTTTTTCAGCCTTACTTAAGGGTCTCTTATTCATATATAATAAAACGGGTTTGTCATTTTATTGCATCGTCTAATGTTGTAAAATGTTGCATTGTTGATTAATTAATATATGGATGATTTACATTGTTATAAATAACAAAGGTGCAATTTGTTGGATAACACATTAATGCATTCATTATATCAAAATGAAATAGCAAAAATATAAAAATCAATATTATTATAAAAAAAATTGATTTTGAGATGACTAATTGAAAATTTGTAAAAAAAATAATTAATTAAAATGTATACATATCGGTGCATTGTGTTTTTTGAACTCACTAAACAGTGCGTGCCATAAAATAGACACCAATGTTTTTTTATGAGTCATATGCATCAGTGCCTATTAATTACATTGCTACATCGGTGCTAAAAGTTGTGAAAAAACATCATTACTTTAAACAACATAACATACGATTATATTTATCATTTCAAAATATTACGGTCCACATAATTACAATACAACTGGTACTTTACATATAATATATGTACCAATGCTTAGTAACAAAGAATGACATTGCCATCTCACCTCAAATGTTCAAAATTTCACTTCCCTCTGGTGCACTTGGTAATATAGGCATCGATGCATATAAATTAATGAGCACCGATGTGCCATAAAACAAAAAAGAACAACTTATTGCATAGTATTTATACGAGCATCGGTGTGACATATAAAAAAAAAAAGATGAAATCAATGCGTAATAATTATACGAGCACTGGTGATTTTAAGTTTATGTATGCATTGGTGCATGTTACATGAACACACATTGGTGCATGTTATCAATATGAGCATCGAAAAACAAAACCTTTTCCTACCCAACTTTTTTCATTTGTTAAAACCTATGATATGAATAGCAGAGGTTGTAGTGGAGGTTTTTATGAAAAATTTTCCCAATATTGTTTTTCTTAGGAAATAAAAATGTGAGAGAGATAAAAATAAGAATTACATAGAAACATGCATACATAAATCACACGAGATTTACCCTAGAAAACCATTATTGGAAAAACAAACTAACAATAGATGTATTATTGTCCTTGGTCAAACTCGTCCAAGCTGACCAAAATCCTAGACTTAGCCAAGTGAGCCTCCACCGCTTAGCTCTTGACACATTATAGTGAAGTATTCTAATCCTTTTAAAGGCTTCATTACATGCAATCCATGGGCTCTATAAACCACATGCTACCAAAACCATGTGCTCAAAATTGCCATTTTTAACCTAACAACTTTGACTCTTTCACCGAGTCAATTTTAACATAACATTCTCCCTTTAAACTCGACTTGGGGTTTTCATTGACCAAATCCGGCCAAATAGATAAGTGATTTTTCATCGCTCACCTCTTTTCCCTACCCCCCTCAAAGTTTATAACTAGGGTATCTGGGAATCCAACATTTCCCCCCCATCACCTATACCAGGGGTGCACATTCCTAACCAGGTCTTACAGTCGTATGCCCATTTGCATGCAATAAACATTTTCAACTCCATTATAATAAATATTTTATCATTGTTGCTATCTCGACACTTGTGTTGCCTTCCTCTCACCTTCGCACATCTAGTGTTGTCTTTGTGCTACCAAAATACTTGGTCATATATAGCTTTAGCTCCTGCAACTGGTCTCACATGTGTTCATTTCACACGGAAAATATTAGCGAAAGGCCCCCTTGAAATCCCCAAACTTGAGCGGAGAAGCTAAAATCAATGAATTATTGTTAAACACTCGGGTCCAAGGGATGAGGCACTCCATCTTTCTTTATCATCTTTTGTAGCACTAACATTAGACCATGTATATCATAGGCCAAAAACAAGTCAAACCCTTAGCAGCAAAGGCATCCCCCTGAAGCCAAAATCTTTCTATATACCAGTTATTAGGAAATAAAAACATGGGAGAGATAAAAATAAAAATAACATATAAACAACACACATAAATCACACGATATTTACCCTAGAAAATCATTACAAAAAAAAAAAATGACCAACAATAGATCTATTATTACCCTTGGTCAAACCCAACGAAACCAACCAATCTCTTGGCCCCGACCAAGTGAGCCTTCATCACTCAACTCTAGACACATTTACAATGGAGTATCACCATCCTTTTAAAGGCTTTTTTCATATAATCCACATGATCTAAAACCATGATGCAGGAGCATCACCGAATCATCAAGCGAGCCGGCGCAAAAGCAGGAAACCCGCTGGGCAAGCCAGCATAAATTTTGAAATGCCTTGGAAACTGTTGCGCAAATCTTCAATGAATCATTTATGAAGGAGCGCCTTTTATATATTGTATTGGACCTTGAGCGACACGCTCTCGTCCTTAGTAGATAGGAGGAATTTAATCTAGTTAATGTTGGTAGATAGGATTTTAAATTCTAGATTTGATAGTTTAGAGTTCGAGAGGGAAACGAGATATAGACACCCTCCTTTGTACATTGTATTATTATGAAGCAGCATTGTTGAGAAGAGCATGCAGAGAATTGTATGAAGAACACCCATGTATAGACATTTGAATTAATAGAAGAAAGCTTTGATTCAAATTCATGGTTATGTGTTATTTCTCTGTGTATTGATGTTATGCTCATGGATGTTTGCTTTCTGTTATGCACTTGCTTTTATATGTTGTGTATGTGATTTCATGGTTGAATTGAAATCTGAAGGGAACAAGGAGTTAGTTTCAATTGTTTCTCTATATTGAACCATAGAATTCTTGCAAGGAGTGCAGTCGAATTGTCCGCAAGGAGTGCGTTGACAGAAGGGTTCAACTAGAGATAACTTTTGTTCTAAGTTCCCAGAAGTGCAGGTTTGGCACCGGAGCCATGCAAGGTGTGCGCAGGCTAGACGAAGTCTCAGAGTTGCGATTCTGAGCAAAGGGAATTAAGATTTATGTTGCAGGAGTGCGCAGGATCGAAGGTTTCAACACTCAGTCGAGGCCGAAGAGTTGCCACAAGGAGTGCGTGCAAGAAGCTCTTAGCAAGAACTGAGAAGTCGAGAACAAGCTCGAGAGAAATAGGCCTTCAAATTCTCTGAAGGGTAAGTGCAGGGAAGCTGTTATTGGAGTCCAAAGAAAGCATCACAAAGTGGCGAACAGGTGAAAGGACTCAATAGGGAGACACTTCGTCAATCTCGTGGATCCACTGAAGGGAAGAACGGGCGAACGAAATCCTTAAGGAGATTTCGTAAAATTTCGTGGACCGTTGGATCTTACGGAGGCACAAGGAGGTTACAAAAAGGACGTACGAGGGTTTGAAGCTCAAGAGGATCGTAACCATTGATCTAGACCACAGGAGCCATTAGATCTACACGCGGCATCGTGGATTGGGGATTCGCAAGGTGAAGTGCCAAAAGTTCATAGCGAGAATTGCGATGTCGCGATACGTGATATCCCGATAGACTTAGCACCGTCCATTGTGCAGAACACGTGTCAGAAGATCCCAAAGAGTCAAGGTTCGGCATATCAGAGTTTTGAAGTCGAAATACACAAACATCGTGGAATCGCGACACGCGATATCCCGATAAGTCACAGGGCATTGTGGGACCACGGGGTGAGTGGAGAACAGGTGGCATTGCATCAGAGTTCGGGGAATGTAAAGTCCCGAATCCTTTGGCAGCAGGATTCACGATCCCACGAGTTCCAAAATCCTGATAGAATGATAGAAGGGGGAGAAGTCAAGTCCACACGTGTATCGGGGAATCGACACATCGAGATCCGGAGGTTGGAATCTCGAATTGTTGACATCATGAGTTGCGAAACCGCGATAAGGACAAAAGTCTCGACAAGGAGAGAGGAAGTCAACGTTGATTGACCATCGGGTCTCGGGGATTTGAGAGCCCAGATATAATTAGAGAATTTGTGAAACCGCGAGTTCCAATCCTCCGATAAATAAGGAAGAGGATCGTGCGGATAGAACTGTGGGTGCAGATTTCCTGAGAGGGAAATAGAAGAACCTTAGAGTTCTTCAGGCCGAGGAAGAAAGAAGGTCCTAAGGAAGCGGACGTGCTCGGTGGAGTGCGGTGTCGTCAGAGGGGTATCAGAGCGGGGAATTCTTTTCTTTCTATAGCGGAGAAGGAGAATACACCATGCCGCCCAGAAGAGAAAGGAAGTCACCTAACCCAGAAGACAGGGAGGTGCGAAGAAGAGGTAGGCCGACAGGAAATCCAGAAATGGAGAGACAGATGAGAGATCTCCGAGCGAGACTTGAAGAGATGGAGACAACTCAGAGACGCGGAGTTGGTGCAGGGGATCTTAGTGATTCCAAAGTTGAAGAGGAAGCTAGACATGAAGAAGAGTTCACAGCAGAAGATGCATCAACTGAGAAGTTGATAAAAGCCATTTCCAGGATGGGTGCGAAGGAAAAAATGGACATTCTAGTCTATGAGGGGAATCTGGATGCAGAAGAGCTGCTAGATTGGAATAGAGATCTTGACACATACTTCGATTATGAGGATATCGAAGAGGATAAGAAGATCAAGCATGCAGTTACGCGCTTGAAAGGACATGCAGCATTGTGGTGGGACGAGCTACAAGCTGACAGATGCTGTAAGGGCAAGCAAAAGATCAAGATTTGGGATCGGATGATCGCGAAGATGAAAGCGAAGTTCATCCCGAGAGATTACCAAATCACACTGTTTAGGAGGATGCAAAACCTGAGACAAAAACTGATGACAGTGAAAGAATACACTGAGGACTTCTATCGACTGAACATCAGAGCAGGTCATCGGGAGAGCGATGATGAAAAGGTTGCTATATATCTGAATGGTTTGAGATACAACATTTAGGGTGAATTGAGCATGGTAACCATCCAAACTGTGGAGGATGCTTATCAGATGGCTCTGAAAGCTAAGGAAAAGCTGAGTCGAAAACAAGGACAGAGAGGGCGAGGCAGAAGTCAGCCCAGAGGCAAGGCAGTGGCTTAGGAGAAATTCCAGAAACCCAAGGAGGAATGGAAGAAACCTCAGGGTAAATCTGAAAGAGGTGGAACCTCACAGCGAGGATAGCCACACGTTGAACAAAGAGGACAGCAAAATGATTAGCGGGGAGATTATGTTGATGCAAATACTTTTCCTCGTACTAGAGGTAGAGGAAGAGGTCGAGGTGGAGTTATCACATGTTTCACATGTGGGAAGAATGGGCACAAGTCATTCGAGTGTTCAGAGAGGAAGAAGGATATTGGAGAAGCTCACATCACAGAAGTGCAGAGGCATTATGTTGAGACTGAGGATGCAGAAGGCAGAAGATCGCTCATGATGCGAAAAGTTCTCTTAACACCCGAGACGGAGGTGGAGGATACAGCTCAAAGAAACAGACTTTTCAGAACTGCATGCAAGACCAGAGATAGGGTATGCAAGGTGATAGTTGACAGTGGTAGCACTGATAATCTCGTTTCAACCGAGATGGTAGAGAAGCTGGAGCTAGAGATGACTGATCATCCCAGTCCATACAGAGTTTCGTGGCTACAGAAGGGACACCAGGTAACTATTAATAAACAATGCTTGGTTGAATTCAAAATAGGTGGATATAATGATAAGATTCTGTGTGATGTCATTCCCATGGATGTATGTCATTTATTGCTGGGAAGACCATGGCAATATGATAGAAATGTGATTCATGATGGGAGAATGAACACATATACTCTGGAGAAGAATGGGAAAACCCATATGTTGCTTCTGATAAAGGATAAGGATGTGAAACTGGAAGTAAACAACACAATACTTCTCATGAGTGGGAAGGAGCTTCTTACAGAGGTGGAGAAGAAGGAAGATCCACAATTCTTTGTTGTCAGAAAGCCGAGAATTGTTCTAACTAGCACAAGAGTGGATGATTTACCAGTTGAAGTTCAGGAACTGCTGGAAGAGTTCACTGACATCATAGTGGATGAATTACCTCATTCGTTTCCACTGGTGAGAAGTGTGAGTCATCACATAGACCTCATACCAGGAGCTAGTTTTCCAAATAAAGCCGTGTACAGGTTAACGCCTCAGGAGAATGAGGAGGTTAGGAAGCAGTTCCAGGAGTTGTTGGACAAGGGATTGGTCAGGGAAAGTTTGAGTCCATGTGCCGTTCCAATGGTACTTAGTCCAAAGAAAGATAGAGGCTGGAGAATGTGCACTGATTCCAGAGCCATTAACAAGATAACCATCAGGTACAGGTTTCCACTGCCGAGACTGGATGATCTGATGGATTGCCTGAGTGGGGAAAAATATTTTTCAAAGATAGATTTGAAAAGAGGATACCACCAAATTCACATGAGGGAAGGCGACGAGTGGAAGACAACCTTCAAAACAAACGAAGGATTGTATGAATGGCTAGTCATGCCGTTTGGTTTGACGAATGCACCAAGTACCTTTATGAGGTTGATGAATGAAGTCCTAAGGGAATTCATTGGGAAATTTTTCATTGTTTATTTGGATGACATACTGATTTACAGTAAATTAGAGACTGAGCATTTGAAGCATTTGGCCATCGTGATGAGAAAGCTACAGCAGGAGAAGCTGTTAATTAATATGAAGAAGTCCTCATTTATGAAGACAGAGCTCATTTAATTGGGTTTTGTTATTTCGGCTAATGAGTTGAGGATGGATCTGGATAAAGTGGACGTGATCAAGAATTGGCCATCACCGCGAAATATTTTCGAGGTGAGGAGTTTTCATGGTTTAGCTGGTTTCTAGCGAAAATTCATTAGAAATTTCAGTGGGATTAGCACAGCGATGATGGATACAGTGAAGAAGCGACATAAGTCTTTTCACTGGATGGTAGAGGCTGAGAAGAGCTTCAATATGTTGAAGTGGAAGATTATGGAACAACCAGTGTTGGCGTTGCCTGATTTCCAGAAGACATTTCAGGTGAAATGTGATGCAAGCGGGTTTTCCATAGGAGAGGTCTTGAGTCAAGACGACAGACCAGTTGCATATTTCAGCGAGAAGCTGGATGAGGTGAAATTGAAATACTCCATGTATGATAAATAATTTTATGCTATCATACAGGCGCTGAAAAAGTGGAGGCATTACTTGATCCCAAAAGAATTTGTATTGTATAGTGACAATCATGCATTACAGTTTGTGACTCAATAGGAAAAGTTGAATCAGAAACATGCGAAATGGGTAGAGTATATGCAGAATTTCACATTTGTGATTAAGAATATTTCCGGTACTGCTAACAAAGTGGCTGATGCTTTGAGCAGGAAATGTTTGCTATTGCAGGAGCTCCGAGTCAAAACTTTGGGTTTTGAAAATCTCACGGACATGTACGCAGGTGATGTAGATTTTGCAGAAGCATATGAGGCAGCTGAGAATCCAGTTCTTAGAGATCGGAGCCCATGGATAGATTATATGATCTAGGATGGATTGTTGTTCAGAGGCAATCAACTGTGTATTCCAAATTTCTCCATGAGGGATAACTTGTTGAAGGAAAAACACAGCGGTGGATTGGCAGGACATTTTGGCCATGACAAAACATTTGCGAAGCTGAATGAGTCATACTTTTGGCCGGGGATGCGATCAGACGTAAGGCGGTTTGTTGACAGATGCAAGATTTGCCAGCATTCAAAGGGAAGGGAACAGAATACAGGTTTCTATCAGCCATTGCCCATACCAGAGAGGCCATGGGAGGCGATAAGCATGGATTTTGTATTGGGATTGCCAAGGACCCAAAGAGGTGTTGATTCAATCTTTGTGGTCGTGGACAAGTTTTCTAAAATGGCACATTTCATTCCATGCCAGAAGACCAGCGATGCGACACACATCGCAAATCTATTTTTCAAGGAGGTCGTTCGACTTCATGGATTTCCGAAAAGCATAGTTTCGGACAGGGACACTAAATTCATAGGGCATTTTTGGAGGACCTTATGGAAGAAGCTAGGAACTAACTTGACATTTAGTTCTGCTTATCATCCTCAGACAGATGGACAGACGGAAGTGGTCAACAGAAGTCTGGGAGACTTGCTGAGAAGCCTGGTGATAGAGCACCATAGCAACTGGGATAGCGTATTGCCACAGGCAGAGTTCAAATACAATAATTCAGTGAATCGGAGTATAGGAAAAAGTCCATTTCAGGTTGTATATGGGATGCAGCCGAGAGGAGTTTCTGAATTGCGATATTCAGAACAGATTGCTACAAGTAGTGCTAGTGCAGAAGAATTCACTGAGGCGATGCAGGAACTTCACAGTCAGGTGAAGCAGCAACTGATGAAATCAAATCAAGAGTATAAGCGCAGAGCATATCAGCATCGAAGACAACTTCAGTTTGAAGTTGGTGATCTAGTTCTGGAACACTTGAGGAAAGAAAGGTTCCCAAGGGGAACATACAACAAATTAAAAATGAAGAAAATTGGGCCATGCAAATTCCTGAAGAAATTCGAAGAAAATGCTTATGAGATTGAATTGTCGGATGGCATCAGAATATCTCCGATATTCAATATCGTTGATTTATACCCATATAGGCCAGGAGAAGCAGAAACTGGAACCGAGGAACCAGTGATTCAGTGGATGAAACAATTGCCAGTAGCAGAGAAGCCCCAGATGGAGTGCATACTGGACAAAAGCATAGGAAAGAAGACCAGAAGGAAAGAATACTATGAGTATCTGGTCAAGTGGAAGAATCACCCAGTGGAAGATGCCAGCTGGGAGACTAAAACGATGATTCAAAAGCATGGACAGACCGTGCAGGAGCTCATGGACAGGAGCCCATGAAAGTTTTCAATCCGAGGAGTATGATGCAGGAGCATCACCCACTCATCAAGCGAGCCAGCGCAAAAGCAGGAAACCCGCTGGGCAAGCCAGCATAAATTTTGAAATGCCTTGGAAACTGTTGCGCAAATCTTCAATGAATCATTTATGAAGGAGCGCCTTTTATATATTGTATTGGACCTTGAGCGACACACTCTCGTCCTTAGTAGATAGGAGGCATTTAATATAGTTAATGCTGGTAGATAGGATTTTAAATTCTAGATTTGATAGTTTAGAGTTTGAGAGGGAAACAAGATATAGACACCCTCCTTTGTACATTGTATTATTATGAAGCAGCACTGTTGAGAAGAGCATGCAGAGAATTGTATGAAGAAAACCCATGTACATACATTTGAATTAATAGAAGAAATCTTTGATTCAAATTCATGGTTATGTCTTATTTCTCTGTGTATTGATGTTATGCTCATGGATGTTTGCTTTCTGTTATTCACTTGCTTTTATATGCTGTGTATGTGATTTCATGGTTGAATTGAAATCTAAAGGGAACAAGGAGTTAGTTTCAATTGTTTCTCTATCTTGAACTAGAGAATTCCTGCAAGGAGTGCAGTCAAATTGTCCGCAAGGAGTGCGTTGACAGAAGGGTTCAACTAGAGATAACTTTTGTTCTAAGTTCCCAGAAGTGCAGGTTTGGCACCAGAGCCATGCAAGGTGTGCGCAGGCTAAAAAAAGTCTCAGATTTGCGATTCTGAGCAAAGGGAATTAATATTTATGTTGCAAGAGTGCGCAAGATCGAAGGTTTCAACACTCAGTCGAGGCCAAAGAGTTGCCGCAAGGAGTGCACGCAAGAAGCTCTCAGCAGGAACTGAGAAGTCGAGAACAAGCTCGGGAGAAATAGGCCTTCAAATTCTCTGAAGGGTAAGTGAAGGGAAGTTGTTATTGGATTCCAAAGAAAGCATCACAGAGTGGCGAACAGGAGAAAGGAATCAATAGGGAGACACTTCGTCAATCTCGTGGATCCACTGAAGGGAAGAACGGGCGGACGAAATCCTTAAGGAGATTTCGTAAAATTTCGTGGACCGTTGGATCTTATGGAGGCACAAGGAGGTTATGGAAAGGATGTCTGAGGGTTTGAAACTCAGGAGGAGCGTAACCGTCGATCCAGACCACAGGAGCCATTAGATCTACACGTGACATCGTGGATCGGGGATTCGCAAGGTGAAGCGCCAAAAGTTCGTAGCGAGAATTGTGATATCGCGATAAGCGATATCCCAATAGACTCAGCACCGTCCATTGTGCAAAACACGTGTCAGAAGATCCCGAAGAGTCGCGGTTCGGCATATCGGAGTTTTGAAGTCAAAATACACAAACATCGTGGAATCACGACACGCGATATCCCGATAAGTCGCAAGGCATTGTGGGACCACGGGGTGAGTGGAGAACAGTTGGCATTGCATCGGAGTTCGGGGAATGTAAATTACCAAATCCTTTGGCAGCAGGATTCACAATCCTGCAAGTTTCAAAATCCCGATAGAAGGATAGAAGGGGGAGAAGTCAAGTCCACACGTGTATCGGGGAATCGACACATCGGGATCCGGAGGTTGGAATCTCGAATTGTTGACATCGCGAGTTGTGAAACTGCAATAAGGACAGAAGTCCCGACAAGGAGAGAGGAAGTCAACGTTGATTGACCATCGGGTCTCAGGGATTCGAGAGCCTAGAGATAATTAGAGAATTTTCGAAACCGCGAGTTCCGATCCTTTGATGAATAAGGAAGAGGATCGCGCGGATAGAACTGTGGGTGCAGATTTCTTGAGAGGGAAATAGAAGAACCTTAGAGTTCTTCGGGCTGAGGAAGAAAGAAGGTCCCGAGGAAGTGGACATGCTTGGTGGAGTGCGATGTCGTCAAACCATGAGCTACCAAAACCATGTACCTGAAACCACCATTGTTGACCTAACAAATTTGACTCTTTCATCGAGTCAAGTTTAACCTAACATCCCCCCCTTTAAAATTGACATGGGGTTTCCCATGACCAAATCTAGCCAATCCTCCCTCAAATTTAGGGTATATGGGAATCTTGCATGCTCCCCCCTATCACCTACGTCTATGTTTAGACTTTACCAATGAAAATTCCAAACCTGAGGTACGCATACCTAATCAGTTCTTATAGTCATATGCCTAGTGACATTCAACTCCATTAATTTTGTTTTCATTGTTTCTATCTCGACACTTATGTTGTCATCCTCTCTCCTTTGCACATCTTGACCAAGCCTCATGGCTACGACAACCCATCATAACGATCCATGATCATATCATTCAGGTATTTAGTCAAACACTTCACGTGCATTCTTCTCTTTGTTGGTCTCGATCCGCTCATTTTTTTTCTCTTCATGGAATAACTGCTCGACCTATCTCCTTACGGCTCGACCTTTCTCCTTTGCATACAACCTTTCTTGGATTTAATATTTCTCTTTATGAAAACAACCAAAGATTGAACTCTCCAATGGCTCAGCGGACCAACATTCACCTCCTTAGCATTTCCTTCATCAAACCACTCTTGATAGAGAGTCCAAGTTTGCCTCACTCTGATACCAATTGTTAGGAAATAAAAAGTGCGAGAGAAAAAAAGTATACCAATAACACAAGAACATGCACACATAAATTACATGAGATTAATGCTAGAAAACCCATACGGTAAAAACCAACCAATAATAGATATATTATTTCCCTTGACCAAACCCAACCAAGTCAACCAACCTCCTAGCCCCGACCAAGTGAGCCTTCACCTCTCCACTCTTGACACATTGCAATGGAGTATCCTAATCCTTTTAAAGGCTTCATTATATGGAATCCATGGGCTCTAAAAAACATAGGCTACCAAAACCATATTGATATCACTGAAAAATTGTCTGTAGCATTGCACATGATGGTTGAAGAAAGACATCAATTCTAGCAACAAGTAGTCCACCTACAACACCAAAATCCATCAAAAAGGAAAAAACATATACACTTGGTTCAAAAATTAAAGTGCTCAAATTCACCAAAGGAAGCGCGTGCATAATGCGCAGGCTAACACAACCCTCAGCGTGCACTGTGTGCAAGATGTGTGACTATCTATGAGAAAATCCACACACTTCTCATGAACGACACATTTATGAATCCTTTCGGTCCCTCATCCACTTCTAGTCCAACCCCCAACACGATTTGACACTTAGATCTGAGCGAAATCTAGCTTGGAGGTTGGTCAAGAGCTAGGAAGTGCCCTAAAAGGCACCTTGTTCACACTATGAACTAATTGTATCTTTCCATGAATGGACACTATAAATATATGCGATGGGTGTGTGAGAAAAATAATAACTTCAAGGTATTGTTATGTTGCAATAATTCATCTTTGAGAATCCTCTTTTCTCTTTGAATCATTCAAGCACTATAGCAAGGGCCATTCCACTCACCTCTTGAGAGGATTGGCATTGTATTTCTTCACCATTGTAATTTTCCATTGTATGAAGAGAAGAGCTCTCTATTAGGGAACTCAAAGCCCTCCCAAGGAGAAAGAGGGGATTCATAAGTCCCTGCCTTTCTCTATGGTGTTAGCCTATCAATATATTGATCCATTGGTAGCTATATGATGGTAATTGTTTTCTTTTCATGGTTCTAGTTCTTGCAAGCTTCTCTAACATTTTATTTATCTTTGTTTTTATTTTTATCTCTTTTGTTTCATGTGTATTTGGTTATCTAACCAACTCACAAACCTTTGTCTTGTTTAGCTGACTTAACTAAGCAGGTAAGTGTTTTGTTTTTTCTCACCTATGTGGAAAAACCAACACAACACATATGCTCGGCCCAACAACTTTGACTCTTTCACCGAGTCAAGTTTAACCTAACATTTGTAACACTAAAAATCTGCACTACAAGGTGTTTTCCTTGATGTGATTGAAGAAAATTCCATATATAGGTGCTATCTAGTGTGATACGACTCAAAGGGGTACCAACAAAGATTAAAAGGGTGTCCAACCATGTGTTTTTTCTTGTATCTTCTGCATGCAGTATTCCCCAACCATAGGTTTACCCATTAAATGAGAGATCTCTAGGTTACTTAAAGATTCTAGAACACATCTTTAGCCTAAAAAAGGTATCTAAAACTAGAGTGTGTGTTGGCACAAGAAAGTGCTTTGATACCATTTTTGGTGTTCCTTGTTAGATGAAATAGAATAATTAGAGCAAAATAGATGGAATATAGTTGTGGAAATCAAATAAATAGTGTTGTGCTACTTATATGTCTAATATAATGCACTCATTAATTATCAATCTGGGATTCATAATCAATAGAGTTACAAGACACCAGTAAGAAAGGTAATTTCTAATGTCACGAGTATAGAATCAAACTAGATTATGTATGCTGGAAACAAATCAAAATAGAAAACTACAATGCACTTTGGTTGTCCTTCACAGAGAGGCTATCTATTCCATTATGGCACATGCAAGTATGGGATGGAATTTGGTTTGATAGATCAACTCTGATGTCTGACCCAAAAAACTAACTATACAATCCACACTTTCTGAAGGGAAATCACACATCAATCATCATAGCATAGGTAGTTCTATAATCAATATGTTGGTTCTATTGTGGTTCTCAATGAACTTCACTAGTTCTTATCCAAGTAGTTTTGACTATTGCTGCCAACAACTATGATCACTCAAGGAAATTAAATTCATGAAAGCAGAAACATGGCATAGGTGAAAACAGAGCAATTAAAGATCTCTAAACAATTACAAAATAGAAATATTAATCTAAGTTGTTACTGCTATCATCTAATAGAGTTAAAGCTTTAGCTAATGCAATGTTTATACCATTGAAAACAAACACTAATGCTAATCTACAAAGAGGCTGACCTTTGTTGGGCGGTGGGCCCTTGCCGCTTCAACAGGTTAGCTACTAAAGTCTACAGGAGGATTGTCTTCAACACACACATTACTCTCACTCACATTTCAAAACATAAAATCAACCTCTCGTTAACAACTCAACTCATACTCAATCATAGATAATCAAAATATAGAGATAAATGGCATTCTATTAATCTTCAATCAGAATCTGTTCTATACTATCACACGCCGCTTTACATATTGGTAATATGATAGCTCTCCTCTCCTATACCATCCTTGCCATGACTATTTAATAGTCTACATCGTGAAACACAAGGAGGCTAAGTGATTTGCAAATCAATCAGTTGTTTAAGTTTTATCATTCAGTTACATCTTCAGCTTCATCCTCATGACACGAAGTGCATGAGGATGAGGCAATTAACAAACTATTCTTATCATAGCCTTGCTAAATGAATAGACATCCAGCAATTGATTTAGGTGAGATCTGGCACTTAACTTAGTGCATTAGGCTCTTCTATATTAGTACCATATCGTAACAGGCAGATGGTACCGGATCACGACAGGGCACAAAAGGTGGTACCGGATCATGACAGAGCATGGTCGTTGGTACCGGATCATAACAGAGCGTGTTCGTTGGTACCAGATCACCACAGGTAAGATTTAGTACTGGACGCGTTTGGTACCGGATCAAACAACAATAATATTGGTGCGCAGGTACCGGATCATGACAGAGTTGGTACAGGAACGCTAGACATCTAGGGGTCAAAGATTCACATATGACAAATTGAACATTAGTACATGAAATATTTAATTCTTTAACTCAATAAACCACAAAATACATGAATTAACCATACTTTACCTTATGACCTTATTACTGGCAATTGGTAGCATTCTTGTCATTCACTCAAGCTTTAGGTACGTCTAAAAAGGTAGGTGAAGAGTAAAATAGGGTAATGAGAATGTCAATTTCAGGTCTCAACAAACAGAGCAAGATAGAAGTAAATATAGACGTGGAAAGAAAATAAACATAATTTGAATTGAAAAGAGCTACGATAGACAAACCTTTATTGATATTCAAAACTAGATGCAATGTTCATTTTCCTTTTGGATGGGGCAACCTCCAACATGAGTAAAGCCAACGAGTAAAGCCTCAAATATAATAATATTCACTTGACAACCTATTACATAGCTTCTACTACTATATGTAGTTTCTAATTCACCAAACCCCTAACCACCTAGTGGACCTACATAATGAGGCCTCAACCATTAACTAGTGGACCTTCTTTAATGATGCCACTTACGTTTAGTGCTTTCACACACTACTACCTTGTGGAGCCTTATTTAATAAATATGAATCTCACTAGATTAAGTAACAATGCATTCCATTAACTAGGGGAGATAGGGAGGGACCCTAACAATGTTTGTTGATAGCCCTGTGAGTCCAGAGACAAGACATTGACAGCCTCAACCTCTATGTTTTAAGCTTTCACTGAAACATGTCCAATTAGCAAGCACGCTAGTCACTATATTAGACAGGTATGAACAATGTGTTGCACCAATGTGTATTTGGGTTGACAACTGTAATCTAAACAACATTTGATGCTAAGGAACTTGCCACTAAGTCACAATAGATAACGTAGAACGACCCCAAAAAAAAATTATATATATTCCAAATACTAGTGACCTGTGACTAATTGATTATGTTTCAAGAAATGAATTTATTTCTATTATTATTCAAAGCACCTTAAAATTTTAGAACAAACATTTAAATTTTAACCTATTTATTATCAAAACAAAGTATAACTCTCTTTTTACACTTTGAAAAAGTTAGTCATTCAAGAAAGAGCTCTTTTACACTAAAAATCATACACTTTTTGATGTCACAAGATCCTAATTAAGCCCATTAAAAAAAAAATTGATGAGAAACTACTGTTTCAGTTTTTCTCTAATACATATGTTTTTGAAAACAAAGAGAAAAATTTTCTATTATCCAAATTATTCCCAGTTGTTTGAACATCTTGAACATCCCGTCGTGAGTTATTCCCAGCGAGCAGTGGTGTCCATTCAATTTTTTTTCGATGGGTACATCTCTTATGCTGTGAGAATGTTGTCCTCTAAATGGATGGTGGTGGAATTGTAGTCTGTATCCATTCTTTAACTTTTTCCTCATTCTGTCCAGTTCTTGCAGAGCATATACAATGCGCCTATGCCCGACAATGTACCGTGTATTGACTCCACATGCAAATTGATAGATAGGCTTGGAGCAACAAGGTTGTTGGTGGGCCAACATGGCTCAAAGGCAAAACGCGTGGAAATTAATTTGTGGTACTACATTCCAATTCATAAATGTTTGATATGTTCTACTTTTTAGTTTTTTTTTTATAATTTTTTTCATTTCATTTTATCCCACATTCGGTTATGAATGATTGGATCTGTAAATTTGAGTGGCTATGTTTGTATAATCGAAATGTTCAAGATATTTTTTAGCAAACTAAATCCATTTATATATTCAAAAATACAATTTAAACAACAAAAAATAAAGATTTTGTCCAAATTTACATTACTTGACTCCTACCAAAAAAATAAAAAATAAAAAGGTTAGCACATCTAGGTCCTTCAAAATATCTTAATACAATATTTAAAATACTTTTGATATCAATTTAAGATATCAAATAGTAATTTTAAGATATCAAATAGTAATCGTCTTACGGTTTGTGTAGTGTTAAATGTTGTATCATAAGTTTTACTTCAAAGAAAGATATAAATGTGAAAGTAATTCGAATATTTAATGAAACAAGGCCGCGTGGCAGCGTAGTCCCTGTCGGGTTGAAGTGGGATAGGAAAAAGTAGTAGAGGCAGATGGAAACTGCAGCGAAGATGTGGCAAGTAGCATGAAGCACATGTGGTATCCATGCAGTAAATGACGCGTAGCATGTAGAGCACCATTTATTTTTTGAAAGTATATAACAAAATACAATCTGTGCATAGTGGAAGAAAAAATTTGAATATTTAAATGCATTTGTCATATAGACTGGTGAAAGATAAAAATGTATGAGGACATAAATTTAAAAGGAGATAAGAAAACCATTTTATTTGAAATATGTCAAAAGATAAAAGTTTGTTACATATTATTGGAAATTTTGAAATATATCAAAAAATAAAAGTCTGTTACATATTACTGGAAATTTCAATGTGTTTGTCATATAGAATGGGATTGGAGCTCCCGAGGACTATAAGAGAAATATGTACAAGAAATAGGACTATAGAAAGAAGATAGAGTCCAATAAATGCAAAATAAATAAATTGAAAGGTATAAGTGTTTGGCTACACATTTCTTTTTAAAAAAGTTGAATAACTGGGTTGATAAACAAAGAAGGATGTGATCAGTAGACTTACAGTGATGGTACATATGAGCCCTTTTTCTATTTTCTTGTGGATTCCATTTCATTGATGTCATCGACGACTGCTGGAATCATGGCAACTGTCTGTTGCCTTTCGTTGGCAGCCTGGTTCAATTCCCTTTCAAGCCATTCTTCAATGTAGCTTCTCATTGGGGCGATGTTGATCTCATTCTAGATTTTTATGTACTAGACGCGTTTGGTACTGGATCAGACAGCAACAATATTAGTGCACAGGTACCAGATCATGACAGAGCTGGTACAGGAATGCTAGACATCTAGGGGTCACAGATTCACATATGACAAATCGAGCATTAGTACATGAAATATTTAATTCCTTAACTCAATAAACCACAAAATACATGAATTAACCATACTTTACCTTATGAACTTATTACTGGAAATTGGAAGCATTCTTGTCATTCACTCAAGCTTTAGGTATGTCCAAAAAGGTATAGGTGAAGAGTAAAATAAGGTAATGAGAATGTCAATTTCAGGTCTCAACATTCCCCTATGCCAAAATCATTGCATGTCCTCAAAACTTGAGACTGTGTTCTTTACTTGGGTGGATCAATGATATTGATGGGTGAAGCCTCTTCTCTTAGCTCCCTTTTGATGACTCTAACATATTGTAGGAGTCGTAATACCTTCTTGATCTTGTTATAGGTCTCTTAATGTTCGTCTTGAATTTGTTAGCTGGTTGCTTTCAACTGCTCATTTTCCTTTTTGATATATCTATCCAAGAGTTGATATTCCTTTACTTCCTATTGAAGTTCTTGATTTTGTTTTTATAATTCCCGAATCATTTTCTTCATTTATTCTTTTGTCAAGTTCTTTGTTGATTTTACCATTGTTGGCTGGGTGCACTCCCTTTCCTCGACTTCCTCCCTCATCCCACATAGGGTAATAGTGGCTTGCTCTTCGGTCAGACTAGGGATGTCATCTTGAATTTGTAGATCCTCAGAAGGGGAGGTAAGGTCGATTGGATTTTCCTGTGTATGAGGGTTAACTATTGTTTTTCCCTTCTTTTCCATGCTCCTTGTAGTTCTTTTACAAGGAGGTATCGGATCAGCGATGCTTACAGGCTTCCTTTTCTCCCTCTCTAATTGTGAAATGGTGACAGGAGGTTGTGCCATAGGATGTTTACTTTTAGTTTCCGAGTTATGCTTCCTTTTCTTCATCATTTTTTGATGGTCCTCTTTATCAACTGCCACCGTGGAAGTCTCCTCAACTAATTTGTTTTTACCTTTTAATTCAAAGATTTTAGAAGTCTCGTTGACTGTGGAGGAGGACCCTTCCTTTTCATGTTGGCTCACTACCCTAGATGATGGTGGAGTTGTTTTATCCTTCTTGCTCTTTTTCTCTTGGGGTTCCTTACTTTTCTTTGGACCATGCTGGGTTTCCTCCACATATTTGTTTCTTGTGGGAAGGTTTTGTGTGATAAGGGTTTTCCAACTAATCCTCTGTTTCCTAAGCTCATGCAAAACTAGCATTTTAATGAAACATTGATGGTAGATGCTAGTCTTTTCTATTTTGGAGATGGATTTAACACCCCTTACCATTTTATTCAAACTCATCCATAGAAAATAGGGAAAATCGATTTCAGGTCCTCCTTCAAAATCCAATAGGAGCCTAAGGCGATACATGAAAGTCACAGCATACCTGCCTTCACAGGAGACAAATCGTTGAAGACTAGTAATCATTGGGTGGTATTCTTCTTTGATGTAGTTTCTAGGGATCCCTTTCTTCCAGTTGAGGTGTTGATGATCTTCCTTCAAGAATTGTTAGCACATCTCTTTGTTAATTCCCACACCTTTGAAGTATTTAGCTCCTCTGCTAGGCAGTCCTGTAACCTCCCTTACGGTTGCTTCATTAATTACCAGTTATAGATTGCCTATACGTGCAGTATCTCCATCATAACCTTGTATAAATTCCTGAGATATCTTCTCGTTCCATCCTGTAATTTTTTCTAGAAATGGTATCCATCCTAATCTGGCATATTTTTCTTGACATAATTGGTATTCCTTGGTTTCCCTATAAATTTGGAAAATTGGTTTGTGTCTTGTAATGACCATCGTTATAATTTGAAAAAAAGGGTTGGGCTATAGCACAAGGGTTTAGTGAATTGATGGAGGGTTTGGTACCGAAAAGGAGCAGGCTCGGAACTGGAGAGAAACTCATGAAAGGGGTAAGTATGGTGATGGTGTTGCAAATGGTAAGTTTAAGTGAGGGTGCTTGCAAGGAAAAATTATGACCAAATGAAGCTTATCTGGATGGCTTCGCCACCAGATAAGCTATTTAATTTCTACCCATTAATATAATGATGAGGATAATACATCGGGTATCAGGGAATCATTTTAGAATAGGTGATTGGACTTTCGGGGGCTGAAAATATCATGGATCATGATATACGATGGGTTCGTGAATTTGCTTGAGGACAAAATATATTCATGGCTTATCATTGTTATGCATGCTTCATATTTTGATATGATTTTTGCCTTTAACCATGTTCAAGAGCTATGAGAGGATTAATTAGGTTTAGGCATATAGGTATGAGGGATAGGTGCATGGGTTTAATACTAAGGTCGTAAGATCTAGTATAACTTTTCATATTTATTGTAGTTTTATGAGCATAGGAAAATAAATACCATTTTACCTTTGCTTTCACCTTTGTATGATTGATACCCATAACATGTGTGACTGCTTGTAAATTGTCAGAATTCATTCTTTTAGACCAAAGTTTCTTGAAAATTAGGTACAGGAATGTCCTGTACTCTTGTTATTCTGTGCTTATCTTCTTTGTATTTGGTTCTGCAGGTGGATTATATGAGTCTGGAAAAGAGTTCTGAAGGGGGCTCTTTGACCTTCCCCCATGCTGAAGATGTTGTATCTCTGTAGGCAAGAAGATTCAAGCATGTTATATTATAATGGAGAAATATGATAAGAGCAAAAGAAACCAATCAAATTTTTAGAAGTACAACTTTTCACTTATCATATGATCTTATGCCAAAAAAAAAAAAAATGAAATTGCCTTGCTTTTAATGGATTATTGACAGAGGTAGCATTTAGCAGTGAAACAGGGGAGCTTGCATCTTATGCCAAAAATGAAATTGTCTTACTTTTAATGAATTATTGACAGAAATAGCATGTAGCAGTGAAACAGGGGAATATATATATTTGCCAGAAGAACAGATCCCACCTAACTTGCTTCAGAGTTTTACTATCATTGGATGTTATAGATAAATTTCATAATATGAGTAGATTAGGCTCCCTAGTTAGGGCTCCACTCTTAAGAAGTTTCCTTCTTAGATAGTGTAGGGTTTAGATGTCAGACCGGTAGGTTGACTTAGGGTAATTCTCAAATGGACATTTGCTTGGAGAATTATATTGTTGATTCATCTAGAATTTTGTATCTCATAAAAGCCAATAATGACCTTTACTCTTTTTGTTTTAGATGGAAAAAAGTGGATTTTTCAATCAGACAAGTATAGATGAGACATGTTTCAACCAGAACCCACTGCCAGCAAGCCTGTTCAGTACTTCGGTGGGGTAGTTGTGATAATTAGTGAGAGGTGCCTTCCCCAGGCATAATGCCCCATTGCCAACAGGCATGTTTAGTAACCTGATGGTTTTTCCTAGTCATACCATAGATCGATACCCGCTGCCAGCAGACCTGTTCAGTATCCCAACGGGTTAGTCTCTTAAACCCTTTTTCCATTAGAGGCTTCTTGTGCATAGTCACCTATTTTGGTTTGTATTAAAGAGTGCTTTGCATGGTGACAGGGGAGGCTCGTCTGAAAACCTTTTTACAGGGTGGGATGGTATTGGGTTGGAAGAAATTAAAATACTTCTTAGCAACAGAACCGAAAGAAATTAAAATACTTCTCAGCAACAGAACCAAAAGATATTAAAATACTTCTCAGCAACAGAACCAAAAGAAATTAAAATACTTCCCTTTAGTTGTCAACAGAAGCGTTGCCATTTGATAGTGCTTTTGGCTTCGTGGTTCCGTCTTAAGTGGTTGTTGCATGGATTCATACTTTAGATTATTTGACATAAGATTTTAAAATATGCTTTGTCAATATGTCTTGATAGTACTGTAGAAGGACAGACTCTGGTGCTGTACTGGTACTGGACCAGAACAGGATTTCTGGTACCGATACAGAACATAATATTGTTGATGCTTACAACTGATATTTAGCAAATTCATGAAGGATCAAGTGGATTAAAAAAAAATTCTTACAAAAGAAAAGAAAATTTGCAAAAGTAAAACAAAAGGAGGTAAGATTCTTTTGTTACCTTCAGCTTATTAACAAAATTCGATCCACACCTATGTACAAAAAGTTTCAAATAAACCAATCAATCAATGTGGGTCAGTAGGAGGATCTCCTGCCTTACTGATCATCTGCATGTCTGAATTCTATAGTATACGAGTCAAGAATTCTTCTTTTGACAGAGGTTTGTTGTAAACTCGCAATCGGTGTCCATTCACAAGTAGTGGTGTTTGTTGTTCATCAATTGTCTTTATCTTGATCGAACCGTTATCGTAGATAGTGTCAATTTCGTAAGGTCCCATCCAATGGGTGGTTAACTTACCTTTGAAGTTCTTGAATCTGTTGTCATACAATAGGGCCCAATCTCCTTGTTGAATTTTTTTTTTTTTGAGATACTTGTCATGCCATTTTGTTCTCTGTTCTTGAATGAGGGTGGTCCTTAAGTGCTTCTTTCCTGGTTTCATCCAACTCATTAAGCTGCAAGAGTCTTTGTTGTTGGGCTTCATCCAAGTTCATGCCAACTTGTACTGCAGTCCTGAAGGTTTTGATATGAAATTATATGGGGAGAAGCACTTGCTTCCCATACACTAACTCATAGGGTGTATGTCCCTTTGTATTCCTCCAGGTGATTCTATAAGCCCATAAGGCTTATAATAATCTGTCAGCTCAATCCTTATGGTGCAGCTGTACTATTTTGGTAAGAATGGACTCAATAACTTTGTTGGTGGATTCTACTTGTCCATTTGCTTGTGGATGATAGGGTGTAGATTTCCTGTGTTTGATTTGGTATTGTTCTATAACAGCTTTGTCTAGATGAGAGGTAAATTGAGTTCCCTGATCAGTCACAATTTCTCATGGTACACAAAATCTAGTAAAGATATCATTAAAAAGGAAATCTACCACTGATTGTTCACTTGCAGCCGATAGAACCTTTGCTTCAACCCATTTAGTCACATAGTCAGTGCATACAAGTATATACTTTTTCTTTTTAGATGTAGGGTTAATGGGCCCTACAAAATCTAATGCCCATTTCTCGAATGGTTCAATGACTATTTGGGCTTGAAGTGGCATTTGATCTCATGCAGTAGGCTTACCCATTCGTTGACATTCATCACAATTAGATACATAGGTTTAAGCATCTCTGAAAAAATGAGGCTAGTAGTAACCTGATTGCAGAACTTTGTAAGCAGTCCTTTTGTTTGCGAAGTGTCCTCCACAGGGGCCATCATGGCAGGCTTGTAAAATATCATGAATTTCATCTTCCCTTACACATCTCTTGATCACCAAAATTGGTCCTGTTTTGTAGAGGCAATCATCATGCCACATGTAATTTTCACTTAGTTGAATTACTTTCTATTTTTCTCTAGGAGACAATTTTTGAGGCATCCTTTCTTATTTTTTACATTTTTTTTCTCAATTATCAATTTTTTGGACTGGATGTCTAAAAAAATGATCTGGAACATGAAGGATTCATCTTCATCAAAATTTCGGTATTGGATATGTCCATTGGATGACTATGTTGGATGGCGTCTCCGGGCTGATCAAGGTAGCGGAGCATGCTATCTAGATCACTGTCAAGTTCCATGTTCTCACTCTGAATTTCTAACTCTTCTGCCTGTCCCACATTTTGTTTTCTCTTCTTGTCTACTGGAATCTTGTGAGAACTATCAATTTTAGAGTGAGGAGGGTCGTTATATCCTCCTTTGTTTGAAGAATTATGAGTTGCTTTGTTGTTGTGGTGGGCAGTTGGAGCGATGCCCTGAGATGTCATACTTTTTGGAGTGTTATTCGCCGATTGAATAGTCTTGTCACCGTGGCCTTTCCCCTGTTGCCTATACAATTTAGTGCTACTTTGCAATGTAGCTAGGTCACCGACATCCGAAGCAGGAGCGTTGTCGCCAATGTCTCTATTTTCGAACATGTGTTTTTTGAAAAAACAATCTCCGAGGACAAGTGTTTGTAAATGTTGTCGAAAAATATTATCGGGGTCAAACCCTCTTATGATTTCAACATATCTCAGGTTGAAGTTGCTAGAATGCACTGCGAATTCATCAATTTTGTTGACGTTCTTCAACACAAACTCCCTGACTTTCCAAGGCAGAGGAATGAACTATTTTTTTCTCTTCTTTTGCAATAGATGCAACCAATAGTTGTATTTCCATGCTACTTCTTCAACAAACATTTTGTCTGTAATGTGACGTGGAAGGAGAGCAAGTTTTTTCGTGGAGCCAAAAATTCTTATCACGGTGTAATTATCCAAATGTTCAAGTGTCCCCTTCCTGTCCAAAAAATTGGTTTCCTGTTCAAATATGCGGGGAGCATCTTCTCCTAACAACAAAACTTTGAAAATAGACACGAATCCATTAAAAACCTCATAAAACAGTGGGAATCCTTGTGCTTCCACAAGGCCTAGTACCAGAACATTACTGGGTTGAATTCCCAATTTACATTCTTGGACAAAGACAGTTCTGGAAATTGGAAACAATGTGATATCGCAAAAACTAAGTAGGATGACATATAAAATTTATTTTCCCTTTTGAAGCTTGACAATTGGGAACAAATTTCATGGGAAATTAACTTGCCCCAATAAAAAATGGCTTGTTCCTTGACTGTGAAATACAAAATATCAAGAACCATCCAGGAAACAGTTGTTGTGGACTTCTATCCAATTATTCTTGTAGACAGCCAAGCAATTTCATGGAATGGATTTCTAAATGAACTAACCTGGAAACTTATGATATCTTAAGGAACTAGAATCGGGTCTTCCAATAAATGGGGAAAGAGTTCCAACCCGTTATTATGCTTTGCTAGGAACTATTTGCAATCTTCTCCTTTGAACACCAATGTTGGCTCCGACAATCTTAACATCTGGCAGAAGACCTGAGGTGAAAAAGAAACAGAAGAGTGGTCCTGCAGTGGAATAATTCTTTTGTCTAAAATAAATTTATCAACGCACCAAGAGACCAGGTCCTTACATTCAAAAACCTCAAGGACACATCCTGCACGAGCAATCCCAGAGGTCCAAATTACTTGGTTCTCTACGACAGGGGTTGAGTAATAAGAATATGCCATGAACCACTGGAAGTTCTGGTCCTCGTGCCCGAATATGTTCACTGTATCTCCACAAAACTGTTGTCAAGTTGATGCCATAGGTTTATGAGAACGTTGGTTTGCTCCAGACGATGGTTGAAATGAACACTTAAAGATGATAATGTAACTCTCCGCTAAATCTTCGTTAAATTCTTATGAATGGGAAATCTCCTCGAGCCTTTCGCTGATTAATGCCAATCTGTATGGGTGGTGCATGATGAACTGTTAGCAGTAAAACTTACTTATTGCATATTTAGAAATGTGAAGGTGGCGGGTACGATGAAGAGAAATTAAGGATTGGAGGTTTCTTGAACATGCCAAAGTGACAATGTGCAAACGACATTTCATGATTTTGAAATCAACACTCGGAAGGGATAATATAACCCCCCAAAAATCTTGGTTTAATGCATATTAATAGGAAATCTCCTCGATCCTTTCGCCCATCAATGACAATCTATATGGTTCCTGCATGATGAGTTGTTAGAATTAAATGTCAGTAATTGAATATTTAGAAACAAGATATGTGTGTGTGTATATATATATATATATATATAAACATTTTTTTTTCTTTTATTATAGACAAGTGTGAAGGTCATGGAGACGGGGGAGAGCAAGGAATGAATGGAAAGGTCTGAAAAGCGGTCAGACAGGATTCAAAATAGGGTTACAGGCATACTCAGGATAGGCGAGTGTTCCACGATCAAATTTTATGTATCGAAATTTTTTACTGAAAAACATGTAAAACGAAAGAGAGCATGATGGGGTAGTTCAGCGGTCGGTTTGTATATTTGTGGAATTCTGGGAAAGTGGCTAAGTATGGAATAGAGAAATGGTCGGGTGGAATCGTTCTTGGAAGAGAGGATTGAAGTTTTCATGAACGGACCAACCCGATGATGTGCAAATGACATTCCATGATGTTTGAAATTAACGCTTGCTAATTACATGAATGTAAATAAGATCTTATAGATAATTGATAATTGCTAATTGCAAAAGGGTGCAAACACAGGAAACAACGATTAGGAACTTGATATTTCTTGAACCCGCCAAACCGATGATCCGTGAAAGAAATTTGAAGAAATGGTGAAGTATGGAAAGAAGACAGATGGGCTTCAAAATGGGGTGACAATAGTTCCATAGAAGACGTGAGGACCTGACAGTTAAATTGTATTTCTCAGAATTTTTCAGTGCAAAATGTGTAGCACGAAAGAGGGAATGATAGGTAGACCATAATATGGAAGACAGTATGATCTGAGTCTGGTTTTAAATTTGTATATCGCGGAAGTGACGGTACTATTTGCAGGTCATGGAACAATAGAATTCCAATCTAGAGCCCACCTACCGAGAATCCGTGGTCCGAGAAGTGTCTGGGTATGGAATGGGGAAGCGGTTGGTCGGTGTCGCGATATACGAGAATGAGTGCAAATGTGAACCTGCAACTCTGCCTATGCGCGCAGCCAGATATTTTCAAAAAAATGAATAAGTGACGAGAAAGATAAAGTTCAGGGAAAAGAGAAACAAATATTTGGCTAAGTATAGAAGACAGAAAAGAAGGGCCAATATATTCACATCTATAACAGATATCCCATTTTCCTTCCTAGATATATACTTGGAAAGAAGTACGAAGGTGGAGGGCACATAAAACGACGACTAGGAATATGATCCATGAGTTTACTTGGTTCTTGGTTGTATGCTTCATCTATCAATTTGTATATCGCGGAACTCTGAGTCATTTTTTTAGCCAGCCAGCCTACAAGTCCATCTGTCAATTTGTATAGTGAGAAACTCTTGGTGTTGTTTGTAGGACACAGAACTATAGAGGAAATTATTTTCCCTTTAATATAACTTATGTGATGCAAATGTAGTATGTGGCTCGTTTTATAACTTTTCCATCCATAAACAATGGCAATATTGAGCCCGCCAGCCCTGGAGCCCGTGTGTCAATTTGTATATCGCGAAGCTTTGAATGTCGTTTGGAGGTCATGGAAAAATAGAAGTGCAATGTTGAGCGAGCCAGCGCGCATGTCTGCCTGTCAATTCGTATATCGTGGAACTTTGGGTGCTACTTGTAGGACACAGAAAAATAGAGGGCCAATTTAGACAAAGGGGAAGCGCTCGGTAGAAACGCGTGAATCCGCCAACCCGCGCAGCAAGGCATTTTCGGAAAAAAAACGATTAAGTAAACAGGAAGAGAAACTACAGGGGATAAAATAATGGGAAAATAGAAAGGTGAAGGTCAGTTTTCGTAAGCACAAATCAGTTTCAAACAAACCCCATTGTTACAAAACCATCATTTTCTACTAATTCTCAGCAAATGCTTTGTTGAAGATTAGATTTTATTGAAACATGTGGGTGTAAGTATGTTCTTGATACATTCTTCCATGACTATAAGATATTAACTTAAGTATTAAACTTCATTTTCTACTAATTGTTAACAAATGCTTTGTTGAAGATTAGATTTTATTGGAACGTGTGGGTGTAAGTGTGTTCTTGATACATTCTTCCATGACTATAACATATTAACTTAAGTATTAAAATTCTTGCATTATGGGTTGTTTTCATTAAAACTTAATAATTGCATGTCTAGAAACAAGAATGACAATTTTGCTGCAACATTGTACTTTGGTATTGCTATGTTCTATCTGCATTGCGAATAGAATTGAACGTTGGTTTGAAACTATGTGTAATCCATTTTTTGTTTTTATAAAAGCATGGTGGATTGACACAGTACATTGTCATATAATTGTTATATGTTCCATCTTAGAACAAATTACCTAAGTAAATACAATATTGTAGAACTACGAGACCATTGAACCATGCCAATGAGAACGGGCATTAAATCCAGAAAATAAGCAACAACGAAGACTCCAAGGAATTTTTTTTTAATAGTAAATCCATTAAAAAAAAAACACTGAGTATTGTACATCTATCCTTAAAAATTGGACCCAGCTCTTCGGGCCAAAATATTGAACGTATCTGCCACAAACACAGGCACGGGATCTGTAGTATGCAGGATCCTTGCAGTTTTCTCCTTGATGAATCATCCTGTGGTAAATTGATAGTTTTTAGAAGATTCCCATGAGGAAGAAGACAAAAAATGTTGGAAGGCAAATGGAATAGCCCTTAATTGAAAGTTAGGAAACAACTAAAAACTGCCTCTACGCAGTAAAAAAAAAAATCAGGGACACAGGTTGCATGTGCAATTTCAGAGGCCCAAATTCGTCCATTCTGGGTGGAAGGAGATGACTAGTAGAAATATGCCTTGCACCAATGGGAGTTCTGGTCCTCATTCCCAAAGATGTTAATTGTATATCCAGAGAACATGACAGTAGTCCCGTAATTGAATATTTTTTTGGCTTGAAATATATCTCTGGGGGCATCAACATATCATTTCCTAACAGTGAAAGTCTTCTACCCAGAACAGACTAATTTGGACCTCTGGAATTCCAACTTTCGAGCTGCAAAGAGGTTATTGAGTTCAACATTGGTTTCTTTTCTGAAACTCCTTTTGGTGTTGTCAGGACTGCTTTCATTGAGCCAGGAAGTTCTTCCTGTTATGGTTGATTTCAATTTGGGCGTAGGAGTGGGAACAATCTCTTCATTGCCATCATCCATTGTCGTATCATCGCCCATCATATCATCTTCTTCCAGCTCAGAATCCATGACATCAACCTCTGCACCAGCCATCAATGCAACTGAGCAGGTTCTCTAAGTAGGCAGGGTTGCCTTGGAATTCTTTGGCTTGAAATATGTCTCTCGGTGTACCAAGGGACCATCTCCTTTTTTGCTCCTGGGCGAAGGGAGATGAGTAGTAAAAATATGCCCTAGAATACTGGAACCTCTAGCCATTATGCCTGAATGTGTTTATTGTATCTGGACATAACTGTTGCCACAAGTTAATGAGAATTTTTTTTTGCTCCAAATGATGTTTGAAATGAAAATTGGGGAGGGATAATATAACCCTCCGTAAATTATGGTTTAATGTGTATCAATGGAATATCTCCTCGAGTCTTTTGTTGATCAATGACAATCTCCAGGGTTCGTGTGGAATGAGTTGTTACCATTAAAGCTCACTAATTGCATATTTAGAAAAAAGTGCAAAGGTGGCAGTGACGATGAAGAGATATTAAGAATTAGAGATTTCTTAAATGCGCCAACCCGCCAGTGCACGAAACAGGTTGCATCATGTTTGAAATGAATACTTGGAAAAGATAACACTATTCTCCGCAAATCTTGGTTTAATACGTGACGATGAAGAGATATTAAGAATTAGAGATTTCTTAAATGATCCAACCCGCTAGTGCACAAAACAGGTTGCATCATGTTTGAAATGAATACTTGGAAATGATAACACTCTTCTCTGCAAATCTTGGTTTAATTCGTAGTAATGACAAATCTTCTCCGGCCTTCTAGACATTAATGACAATCTTAATGGTTCCTGCAGGATGAACTACTAGCATTAAAGATTAATTATTGCATATCTGGAAATAAGTACGAAGGTAGCAGTGATGGCGAATTGTGACCAAGCATTGTACATTTTGTCCACCCGCCAACCCGTGAAACAGATTCCAAGAAATTCCCAAGTATGGAAAGCGGTCGGGCGGGTTAAAAAAACAAAGGGTAGAAGATATACCCAGGAGACCTGAGGGGCCAATGGTCATATTGAATCTCAGTGACAGATATCGGTCGTCAATTTGTATGTCGTGGAATCTTGGGTGTTGTTTGTGAGTAGGGGAACAACGGAAGCGCAATGTTGAGAGGTCAATTTGTATATTGTTGAACTTTTGGTTTTGTATATAAAAGAATGAGACATTCGAAAAAAGGACCAAGTAAACAGAAAGTGAAAGAATACGAGATGAAGGGGAATTTGTTTTCTAATTTGTAAATCGTGGAATTCTGGGTGCTATTTGCAGGTGGCGGAACAATGGAAATGTAATGTTGAACCCGCCTATGTAGGAACAAGCGATTCAAAAATTTTGTTCAATATGAAATGGGGAAGTGATCGATTGGGCTAGTGATATAAAAGTAACAATGGAAATCTGAAGACGTGAATCCACCAAATCCTACACCTAGACATTTTCCAAAAAATGAGTAAGTAAGGAAAGGGAAACCAGATGGAAAAGAGAAAGAGGATGGAAATTTTCGGGAGCGGGAATTGGTCTTAACAGTAACTATGGAGTGAATTAAACATGTTAACAGATTCTTCAATCAAGGAATATATACATCGATCGATGTTTATAGTTTCTAGGATCTGTTTGTATAAGAGAAGCATCGAAAAGTTACAAGAAAATCATTTTTTGGATGTTTAAGTAAAGTTTTTGTATTGTTAGCTTCATCGCAAATATAACAACGATGAATTTGAATTTTAATGTCCTCTCATTCATATGATTGTTCCATTATAATTCTCATAATATATATTCTTTGATTTCAATTTGTTTGCTAATTTGTGGATCGCGGAAGTCAGGGTGTTGTTTGCAGGCGACGGAACAATGGAAACGCAATATTGAACCCGCCTATCTGGTAACTCGCCTATTCAGAAAACCGCAAGCCAAAAGGTTTGTACAATATGAAACAGGGAAGCGGTCAGTCGGGTTGGTGATATAAAAGTAAGTGAAATCTGAAGACGTTAATCCCCCAACTTCCGCACCTAGAAATTTTCCAAAAAATGAGTAATACATACTAAATATGTACTTCTATAAAGTATGAACATGAGATTTTATAGAGCATGTACGGATCCCACATTCCATACTTAGCCACTTTTTAGATTGCGGGTTCTCGGGCTGGCGGGCTCAAAATTGGGCCTCTATTGTTTTGTGGCCTACAAATAGCACCCAAAATTGCACAATATACAAATTGACCAGAGGACCTGCGGGCCGGCTGGCTCAACATTGCACTCCTATTGTTTCGTGTCATACAAACAATACTCGGATTTTGCGATATACAAATTGACAAATGGACTCCAGGGTTGGCGGCCTCAATATTGTGATTGTTTATGTATAGTAATCCCTATCAACTATCTAACATTATCTAAAAACATTATTTTCAATACTAAATTATTAATATTAAATATTGATGTTGTACAATTTAATTAGACAAAAACGTTTTTACAATATGAAATGGGGAAGTGGTTGGTCGGGCTGGTGATATAAAAGTAAGTGAAAACTGAAGACGTGAATCCGCCAACTTCCGCACCTAGAATTTTTTTAAAAAACGAGTAATATGTACTAAATATGTACTTATATAAAGTATGGACATGAGATTTTATAGAGCATGTACGGATCCCACATTCCATACTTAGCCACTTTTTGGATCGCGGGTTCTCGAGCTGACAAGCTCAAAATTGGGCCTTTATTGTTCTGTTCCCTACAAATAACACCTAGGATTCTGCGATATACAAATTGACAAGCGGACTTGCGGGTTGGTTGGCTCAACATTTCACTCCTATTGTTCCGTGTCCTCCAAACAACACTCAAATTTCCACGATATACAAATTGACAGACGGAATCTAGGGCTATCGGCCTCAAGATTGGGATTGTTTACGGATGGTAATACCTATCAACTATCTAACATTATCTAAAAAAAATATTTTCAATACTAAATTATTTAAAATACAGATGGTAATCCCTATTGTTCTGTGTTCTACAAATAACACCCAAGAGTTCTGCGATATACAAATTGACAGGCGGACTTGTGGTCTGGCTGGATCAACCTTGCACTTCTATTGTTATGTGCCCTCCAAACAACACTCGTAGTTCCGCGATATACAAATTGATAGACGAACTCCAGTGCTGGCGGGCTCAAGATTGTGATTGTTTACGGATGGTGATCCATATCAACTATCTAACACTACCTAAAAACATTATTTTCAATACTAAAGTATTAATATTAAATATTGATATTGTACAATTTAATTACATAAAATTATTAAAGGATGTTAAATATATTATGTAAAAGAAAATCCCGCATATTCGGAAACTTGCATTCCAAAAAAAATTTATAATATGAAATGGGGAAGAGGTCGGTGGGGCTGGTGATATAAAGTGGGTGCAAATCTGAACACGTGTATCCGCCAAGTTCCACACCTAGATATTTTTCGAGAAACGAATAATACATACTAAATATGTACTTTTATAAAGTATGGGCATGAGATTTTATAGAGCATGTACGGATCCCTCATTCCATACTTAGCCATTTTTTGGATCGCGGGTTCTCTTGTTGGCGGGTTCAAAATTGGGCCTCTGTTGCCTCGTGCCCTACAAATAGCACCCAGAGTTCTACGATATACAAATTGACAAGCGGACTTGCGGGCTATTTGAATTTTAAGGGCCTCATGTTGATATGATAGCACAATTGGACTTCGGCCAGTTTATATTCGTTTATTACAATATGAAACGGGAAAGTGGTCGATCGGGCTGGTGATATAAAAGTAAGTGAAATATGAAAACGTGGATCTGCCAACTTCTGCACCTAGAAATGTTTCGAAAAATGAGTAATACATACTAAGTATGTACTCTTATAAAGTATGGACATGAGATTTTTATAGAGCATGTATGGATCCCACATTCCATACTTGGCCACTTTTTGGATTGCGGGTTCTCGGTCTGGCAGGCTCAAAATTGGGCCTCTATTGCTCTGTATCCTACAAATAGCACCCAGAGTTCCACGATATACAAATTGATAGGCGGACTTGCGGACTAGCTAGCTCAACATTGCACTTCTATTGTTCTGTGTCTTCCAAACATCACTCGGAGGAAACGAGTAATACATACTAAATATGTGCTTTTATAAACTATGGAAATTAGATTTTATAGAGCATGTATGGATCCCTCATTCCATACTTAGCCAATTTTTGGATCACAGGTTCTCGGGCTGGCGGGCTCAAAATTGGGCCTCTATTGTTTTGTGCCCTACAAACAACACCCAAAGTTCCACAATATACAAATTGACAAACGAACTTGTGGGACGGTTGGCTCAACAGTGCACTTCTATTGTTCTGTGTCCTCCAAGCAACAGTCGAACTTCCATGATATACAAATTGACAGATAGACTCCATGACTAGCGGGCTCAATATTGCCATTGTTTACGAATGGTCATCCCTATCAACTATCTAACATTATCTAAAAACATGATTTTCAAATACTAAATTATTAATATTAAATATTGATATTGTATAATTTAATTACATAAATTATCAATATTGAACCCACGTATCTAGTAACTCACCTATTCATAAAACTGTGAGCCAAAACGTTTGTACAATATGAAATGGGGAAGCGGTCGGTTGGGTTGATGATATAAAAGTAAGTGAAATCTGAAGACGTGAATCCACCAACTTCCATACCTAGATATTTTTCGAAAAATGAGTAATACATACTAAATATGTACTTCTATAAAGTATGGACATGAGATTTTATAGAGAATGTACGGATCCTGCATTCCATACTTAGCCACTTTTTGGATCGAGGGTTCTCAGGCTAGCGGGCTCAAAATTGGGCCTCTATTGTTCTGTGCCCTCCAAATAGCACCTAGAATTGCGCGATATACAAATTGAAAAGCGGACCTGCGGGTTGGCTGGCTCAACATTGCACTTCTATTGTTCTGTGTCCTCCAAACAACACTCAGAGTTCCGTGATATACAAATTGACAGACGGACTCTAGATTGCGATTGTTTATAGATGGTAATCCCTATCAACTATCTAACATTATCTAAAAACATTATTTTCAATACTAAATTATTAATATTAAATATTGATATTGTACAATTTAATTAGACAAAAAAGTTTGTACAATTTGAAACGGGGAAGCGGTCGGTTGGGCTGGTGATATAAAAGCAAGTGGAAATATGAACACATGCATCCACCAACTTCCACACCTAGAAATTTTTCGAGAAACGAGTAATACATACTAAATTTGTACTTTTATAAAGTATGAACATGAGATTTTATAGAGCATGTATGGATCCCTCATTCCATACTTAGCCACTTTTTGGATCGCGGGTTCTCTGGCTGGTAGGTTCAAAATTGAGCCTCTATTGTTTTGTGCCCCACAAATAGCACCCATATTTCCACGATATACAAATTGACAAGCGGACTTGCGGGCTGGTTGGCTCAACATTGCACTTCTATTGTCCTGTGTCCTCCAAACAACACTCAGAGTTCCGCGATATACAAATTGACAGACAGACTATAGGACTAGAGGGCTCAATATTGTGATTGTTTACGGATGGTCATCCTATCTAACATTATCTAAAAACATTATTTTCAAATAATAAATTATTGATATTAAATATTGATATTGTACAATTTAATTACATAAAATTACAAAGGATGTTAAATCGCTTATTTTTTTTAAAATGAAGGAAACAAAACAAAGTTTTTAAAAATTCTATCACTGCAAGCATAACAACGACCAATTTGAATTTTAAGGGTCTCTTGTTGATATGATAGTACAATTGGACTTCGCACAGTATATATTCATTGATTTCAAATTATTCCAGGAGATTAATTTTACCAAGTTCATCGATCAAGGAAAAATGCTAAAAAAAGCTGCATACTACATTTGTGTCACGGCGCCATACAAATTATCAGGCGGATTTGCGGGCTAGCTAGCTAAAAAATTGCAATTCTATTGTTCTGTGTCCTCCAAACATCACTCGGAGTTCCGCGATATACAAATTGACAGACGAATCATACAACCAAGAACCAACTAAACTCCAAATAGGCCGCAAGAAAGTTCCCACAAGGTTCCATAGAGCAGGAAGCATCAATCTTTGCATCAAACAATTTGATATACAAAGAAAAGACGTCGAGGCATTTGTTTTCTCTTACATATGGTATATGTTCCCAGTAGAAAATAACCGGGGCCATGGGATATATGGGGTTTGATTCCATGCTTCCCATTTTTGGACTGAACAATATTATGCGCATGCAATATCAAGTACTCGAGTCCGACAAACATTCATCTGGATGTTGAAGAAATATTACAGAGACACATAAGATATTTTTGTTTCCTGCCAAAGTTTGATATGTATTTTTTTTTTCCTTCTTCAGCCGATACGAAAAATTGCATTGTCCTCATTTAAGGTAAATTTGTTGTGTATTCGAAAGGCACACAACATGTAGACATTGCTTGCCTTTTTCTGTAGATATGTTTCATACGACAATTTTGCCAACCTAGGAAGCACATTTTGTAACAGAGGTTGCCTAACTGTACAATGCACGGTTGTGTTGCCCACGGTTTGGATGGCAACATTGAGACAATGTCCATATATATATGGACATTTTTCACTGCATCACAGACAATCAATCATATCATCACTTATCAAAGCGGAGACAGAAGTAGGAGAGTTGCATTTCACACATACAGGTTCAAAGGGGGTCGAGTACACATTTACTGCAACCAAAACACATTCAACCTGGGAACGTGAGCATAGGAATTAATACATTGAACAATATAATACAC
>SNQJ01S0011138.1:111146-122139 GCA_010110895.2 Picea sitchensis
AAATAAAATAAAACAAGCCGCAAAAATTTGGTGAAGGCTATTTGTATAAGCAAAGTGAGGATGCTTTTGTGGATGTATATGCACAACAATTGTAGAGCTAGCTAGTTTCTTCAGATCTTGGACTATATATGCTCGCAACTCTGTTACAAACGTTGCCTGGGTTGTGCAAAAGATCCTTTATATAACATCCCTTTTATTTGTTATATTTTTTAAGAGCATAAGTGGAAAATTCCCTTTTTGCAATTGTTGTTCCATTGACGGAAAAAAAATTGAATAGTGTTGGCCCTTGACCAAGTTTTGTGGAAACACTGGTCATGTTTGACCGATTTTTGGACTTCGACAGGCTGGTCAAAGATGGAGCGCCAGGCGAATCATAGATCATGGGATCTCGCCACCTTTTGTGGGCCTTTTGGGTTAGGGTTTATGTAATGGGTATGGGATGTCGGCCCATGGGTTTACCCATGCTTAGGCCCTTTTGTAATGTATAAATGTAAATCTAGGTGATGTAAGTAGAGGAGATATGTGATGCTATGCTAATTACAAGTGATGTAAGTAATTGGATCTATGTGATTGAGTAAGTTCTATGCATACCATGTGTTGATAACTTGCAGAGTTGAGTGCAAGTGATTGTAAGAAAGTCTTTGTGTTGTGACCTAACTCAAGCAAGGAGGATCTGGCGAGGTGCATGTAGATGTCATGTCCTATGCGGAGTGTATTTTGATGCTCTGTGTATATAAGGAGATTGACTGAAGATAATAAGAAATAAGAAGAGTTGGTGGACGTATCCCCACACTGGGGGTGAACCACGTATATCTTGTGTTTTGATTGCTTTGTGTGATTGATGAGATTTATGATTAGTGTTGTTATCTTTATGTATGTTTAGATGCATCTGATATGGTAGATTAGTGCTTAGTGATGTGAATGAATGCTAGATCTGATCCATTTCTATATGCTAAGTGCGTAAATGTGTTATATCTTATTGAATACTACGTTGCTCTGTAATTAGGGTTTTATCTGCGATGTGAATAAGGGTTAAATACTAATGAATGATAACTGCTAAGTGATTTGTTAGAGTGTTGTAATCACAGATCTGTGTCCCATGTAGTTTGTAGACACTTGAGTCCTACAACCCCCCCTGCCTCTACCTTGGGTGAGACTTCATCTGCTTCGCAGGTGTTGCTGAAAGGGCCGGTAGTTAGGGTTTTTTTGGTGCTTTGTTAAAGCGTTGAACCCTGGGTCTACCCATGTGCCGACAAATGGTTCCATTGCCAGGACCTGAAACTGTGATTGCTAGGAACTGATGAAAAGAGAAACCTTTGTGTGTAGATCTGTTGTTGCGGTGCGCAGTATTCTACTTGACTTGCAAAGCTCTATGCTAAGAAATGAATCATATCTGAAGAAAAGAGGTAAGATCTTAAAGATTTGTGCTCTGATAAAGGTAAGATAAGTGGAATTTTTTTTTCGAAAGAATGGATCTGGGTATGTTTGATAGATTTTGTCCTAGTCTAAAAACTAGGGCACAATTAGAATGAAGAAGATATGAAATGAATAGATCTGATAGAAATAGTGAAAGATATGTTATTCCTATGCATAGAAATAATGTTTGGACTAACAAGTGGATGCAGGATCTTAGAAAGAATTTTTTGCAGATTCATCACTGTGATACCATTGCACAGTACAGGAAAGGTTGGGGATCATTTAAGAGAAAGAGAGGATTAAATATTTGTTATAATTGCAGAAGACCGGGACATCTTGCTAAGGAATGCCCTGGTAGAGGCCCTAGTTATCTTTGTTGTAAAGCTACTGGACATGAAGTACTGGATTTCCCTAGAATGATTGATAAATTTGAAAAGATGAACACAAGACAACAAAACCCTGAGGAAGGTCAAGAGACTAAGAATATGCTAAAAAACCAGAAAGAATCAGAGGCTATATTATTACAGATGAAAGAAACACTGAATGATCACAAAGACACCAGTTTATCAGAGATCTTAAAAGAGAAAGAGTGCATAGAGACAAGAATAGGAGACTTGGACATAGACTATGTATTGGATGCAAAAACACAAGTGAATATCATGACAGAAAGAACTTGGGAAATTTTGGGAAAGCCAACTATGGTTCCTTCATTGGGAGGAATAGGATTGTTTAAAGGAAAATTGATAAGCCTATGTGGAAGACTTACCCAGATACCTATGAGTGCTCAAGGATCTTCGACAAAGGAAGAATTTGAGGTCATTAAGTTTGTTGAGAACAACGCCCCATTTTCTCTTTTGCTAGGAAGAACCTGGATTGAGAAAGATCAAGTGAGAAGGAAAAGATAAGAGGAAGCTATAGAAAAGAAAAAGAAAGAACTAAGGGATTTCATGGCTAGGAGAATAACATGCTTAATAGAAGAGCAGGAGGAGAATTCGAAGCTACTAAGAGCCAAAGACCTAGCTGTGGAAGTTGAAAAAATGCAAGAAGGCTTGAGAAACCTATCCATGCAAGAGAGTAGAGCATCTACTCCAGAAAGAGAGGAAGTATTACCCTCGAACCCTATGAAAGAATATCATCAACACAAAGTTCCTATGTTAATAACAGACAAGAATCAGAATGGAAAGAGGAAACCAGTAACCCAGATCATAGGGAAGAAGGCTAGAAAGCTCAGTAAGAAGAAAAAAATTGCAAGAGGTACCAGAAAGGAATTCATAGAAGGAACGTATATAGAACTTGAACCTCGCCAGGATATCAGAATAGCACAGATTGACACTTTTCCATGGTGAAGCAATATGACCATTGGAGGCGTCCCGACCAATTAGACCGACACTCCAGAACGGCTAGAAACACAGTTATTGTCGGAACGATCGCCATTGGACCATTGAGACCACGCTCTAATTGATGGAATCACATTGATGAAGGATTTCTTGTCCGTTGGAGGAATTTGTTACGACGTTGTCTATTTATCTTGTCGAATTTTGCATCGAGAACACTTTTGCAAATTGTATCTGAGCCCACAGAGAATTCATTGTTATCGTGTTGTGCCTATTGAGACCTCGCCACCTGTTCTATTACATTGAGTGTTCAATCATCGACCTGAGATACCTGATCTCGAGCGTGCATGTTGGACAACCTTAGCGCGGTAGAAATTTTTTTCGAAGAAATCCTAATAGAAATCATGGCTTAGAAGGTGATGTACATAGGAGTTCAAGCCTTGTCAACGAGAGGAGTGCAAGCATCCCCGTTGACTGCTCGTGGATCTGGACCATCCCGAGTTGCGATAGAGAAACGAACCAAACATCATGATGACTTGGCGAATGCGAAGCTCATCCCATCAATCCTTCCTGACTACATCCCGCCTCTGGCTAGTGAAGTGAGTTGTGACAGTGTCTTGAGGGACTTCGACTACACATTGATCATTGCGTACCTCCCGAAGGGGATATGTGCAGTCAAACTACAGTTGGAGAATATTCTAACGTTGAATATAAACGACTATAACTTGGGAGACCGCAAGAACTATGGCATGCTCACACCTCATAAGTGTTTGACCAAGACAAAGGGGAAGAAGTCGAAGATAATCCCCCATCTGTGGACCATGGACATCATGAGGTCCATGATCCTCAACGTGATAAAGTTACCACACTTTGGAATGCATCGGGAGGTTAATGCGTGCATTAAGCTCCTGTTGTCATGCTTCCATGGCGGTTATCTATGGCTGGATAGACACATCACTGTAGATATGGTGTTGATCCATAGGATCACCGAATTAAGCATGCAAGGACCAGACCCACAAGACTTTTACCCAAGGAAGGTTGCAGATCGCGCCCTGGAACAGACAATAAAATACACCTATGGCGATGTGGAAAAGGGGAAGTGGGGCTACAAGGTAGCATCCATCCAGAATGGTGGAGTGTGCCTAGCTTGCCAGTTGATCGCTGGTAATATCATCAAAAAGAATCAACGCAGGTCACGGGGTTTTTCATCGACCTCACAAAAAAATGCGTGGAAGGGCTACAAATGAAATAGGCGAGCTACATCGTCAACCAGTTAGAGAAAGACTGTCATGAATCTCAAGATCAGGGCTACGAGTTCCATTTCAGTTAGTTGTTGATCCTCATCGCCTTCATTGCTTGGGAGATGCCAGAAGGAGAAACCTTCCCTTAAATTGAGTCGTCCAAACCACTAGCTGCAAAGTTCACTACGCTCTGGTATTCGAGCGACATGGAAAAACAATGGCAGTCAAACACGATGTTCCACACCTATTACTTCAAGCTAAAGAGGGCTATTAAGTCTTTCCCTCACATGACGCCGAATACCCTACATAGGTTCAGGCTCATTGCAAAGTTCCGCATAGATAGACGTTTTATTTATATCACTACGCGTGGAGATGAACATAAAGAACAACTCCAATACTAATATAAGATCATAGAGGAGGACATGGAAGAAATAACTAAGGAATGGCCTGCAGAGTTCCTCATACCAATCGACCAAGCATAAATGTCCGAGCTCGACCTCATCGAAAGTCCCGTGGTCACTCACGAAGAGTATGATGCACCCGACAACAATAGAAGGAAGAAGAAGGAAGAGGTACAGGAGTTGAAAAGTACATCAGAAGAGATTGCTTCAGATTCACTTGGAGAGGGAGGAGGTGATGAAGTAGACAAAGAAGAGGACAATGAGGAAGAATACAAGAAAAAGCAGGGTGAAGTAACACCACCTAAGGATCCCATTGATGAGGCTGAGACATCCAAGAAAATAAATATTCCCCCATGAAACCTTCATCATGGAAGAAGTCAAAAGATAGTAAGCCCAAGTTGCAGACTGTGTTCACGGTGGATGACATCGACCTCATCATCGCCATTGTATCAAATACTTCATAGGATATTTTACAGAGCAACGAAGCAAAACAAGAGACCATGTATGATAGGATCGAAGAAGAACTTAAAGGGGTGAAACAAGCACTCTACTCCATTCGTGCAGTGTCTACTGCACCACTGTCATCTAAGGGAATTGAGTTGAGAGATGAGCCTGCCCAGCTACGCAGAATAGCAGATGTGACTGAAGCTTGCCTTCGTCATGTCTAGGATGAAAAAGAACAGGCCAGAGAGGCCCTGAAAAGCAAAGGAGGAAGCCATAGAGCAACAACGGGTTGCGCAGTAGGAAAAATACGACCTCCAAGCGAAGTTCGCAAATGATAGAGTGCAAATCTAGAAGGAGAAAGAACAATTGCTCGTGGAGTAGATTGGAGTTAAAGAAGCAGTCATCAGAGCACTTCTCTCTGTGACGGGCCTAGCACAGATAGAAGAAGAAACCACTGAGAGTCGAGTGGGGAAGCTTGTTGAAGCCATTCAACAGATTCAAGCAAGAATCGTGGAAATAGAGTTGCATGCAGTGCCAAGCACTCCAAAGGAAGTGCGTGATCAGAGAGAGGAAACTGCCCGGAGTGCAGTTGATAGAATCAAGGCATTAGCCTTGGAATGGAAACAACTCAAAAGTCGATGTGCGTAGATCTACGAGCACCTTGCAGAGGACCCTAAGCTTAGGACACTGGAATCACAACTTCAGGAGGCAAAGAAGAAAGAAACAACAGTGTAAGTGTAGTTGAAGCCTCTGTCAGTGTTCGAGAGGATGAAAAGATCCTAGGAATAGTGCATGGTTCAGCAACAAGTCCATGTCATATAGAGTAAAGTCATGGAAGTGACCCAGAGACTCCAACCAGTGCAAGATCAAGCTTGTAATATTTTTGAGGAGATTGAAGGACAAGGTGCACAGCTAGAACAAGTAGTCACCACAGTAGAAAAACACTTAGAAGGAACGGTGACTGAGAAAGTTATTCAAGAGTTCGTCGAGAAGGAGGCTCTAGCGAAGTAGCAGGTTGAAGAAGCTTGAGCCAAGCTCTAGGCATTTGAGGCAAAGTTACCCAGATCAAAGTGACTCGTGACGAGTCACAGGTGAGTGTTGGGGGCCTGTTGGCCCTTGAGCAGGTTTTGTGGAAATGCTGGTCATGTTTGACCAATTTTGGGACTTCGATAGGCTGGTCGAAGACGGAGCACCAGGCGAAGGGGAGATCGTGGGATCTTGCCACCTTTTGTGGATTTTTTGGGTTAGGGTTTATGTAATGGGTATGGGATGTTGGCCCATGGGTTTACCCATGCTTAGGCCCTTTTGTAATGTATAAATAGAAATCTAGGCGATGTAAGTAGAGGATATATGTGATGCTATGCTAAGTGCAAGTGATGTAAGTAGTTGGATCTATGTGATTGAGTAAGCTCTGTGCATACCATGTCTTGATAACTTGCAGAGCTGAGTGCAAGTGATTGTAAGAAAGGCTCTGTGTTGTGACCTAACTCGGGGAAGGAGGATCTGGCGAGGTGTGCACAAAATCTCCTCTCCTATGCAGAGTGGGTTTTGATTCTCTGTTCATATAAGGAGACTGACAGAAGATAATAAGAGAGAAGAAGAGTTGGTGGACGTATCCCCACGCTGGGGGTGAACCATGTATATCTTGTGTTCTGATTGCTTTGTGTGATTGATGAGATTTATTCTTAGTGTTTTTATCTTTATGTATGTTTAGATGCATATGATATGGTATATTAGTGCTTAGTGATGTGAATGAATGTTATATCTGATCTATTTCTATATGCTAAGTGCTTAAATGTGTTAGATCTTATTGAATAATGTGTTGCTATGTAATTAGGGTTTTATCTGCGATGTGAATAAGGGTTAAATATTAATGAATGATAACTGCTAAGTGCTTTGTTAGAGTGATGTGAATAAGGGTTAAATACTAATGAATGATAACTGCTAAGTGCTTTGTTAGAGTGTTGTAATCACAGATCTATGTCCCATGTAGGTTGTAGACACTTGAGTCCTACAACCCCCCTACCTCTACCTCAGGTGAGACTTCATATGCTTCGTAGGTGTTTCCGAAAGGGTCGGTAGTTAGGGTTTTGTTGGTGCATTGTTAAAGCATTGAACCCTGGGTTTTCCCATGTGCCAACAAATAGGTATCAAACAATTGCAGTTGCAACATGGAACAGTGCAATATTTGTGTAACTTACCCAAGATACATGCACATGCGAAAGTAAAGGACAAAATTGGATATGGAAAGTGGTGCCATTTCCTTGTCGTTGTCCAACTCTCCATCCTTTATATGGAGAATGTGTTGCAAGCCAAGTTTTCTAGCCAGTGTGACAGATGCGCCAATGGTTCTGATTGGGTAAATATCACTTCTATGTGCAAGCTGGCTGATAGTCGCGTCTGGGACGAAACAATATTCTGATCAAACAATGGGAATTTTTTCCACAATACTTGCTTCGTTGAGTGAAATAATCCGATCACAATCACCACGGTCATATACTGTTTTGGGCAATATATTAAAATTTGTAATGGATATCCCATTACCCGGCAATATCTTTTCTGCATGTTTCTGGACAAGTTGTGTAGGAATAGTCAATGTCACTGTCATGATGGCCTCCTTGTCTGTCATGTCAGCACGCATAATGGATCTAGTTTTGTTTTCCTTGTCCAAGTAGGTGCTATAGACGACCGTTATGTCCCCGACGAACACTTGTCCAGTTCGGCGGCTATTCAAGCCCTCTATTGATAGTACTTTGGGTATTACAAGTCTAGACCTGGTGACAATTTTTTAACAAGAAAACTAAAGTGAATGGTAGTGTGCATTTTTTTTTGTATTCTTCTTTCATTGGCATAAATCTACAAGTACACACATAGCTTTGATGAACTATGGAGCTAGAGTTTTGCAACCACACCTCTTATTCTACAGAACCTGTGCTATGTTCGACGTCTTGCTTGTACTTGTTGATACTTCTTGTGAACTGCAAACCATGTATTGTAGATGAAATCAACATATTCACCATGCCATAGATGAATAAATAGTCGAGGATATTTTTTTGGTAAACATAGTAAGAGTAGAGTGTATGCATTTTTACCTTTGGCCTTGTCGGTCTGCTGATGTTTGGGATGACTGACTTCTCATGGCCATGTCACTAGTCCAAATTTTTCGGATGCAAGCATGTGCGTATGAGCATCGGGACTAAACAAGCATATGCATTGTATACTTTCCATCATAAGGACTAAACAAGCATAAAATTGTATGCATCTGATTTTTTTGAATGGAAAAATGTGTAACAGTAAACATGACGTGAGGGCAGGGCACCACAACCAATATGTATATCGTGGATCCCCGGAAGCCAGGGGAGAAATCTTGAACCCACCAATCTGGCACCCGCAATCGAAAAAGTGGGTAAGTATGGAATAAGGTAGAAGCGTGACCATACATGTGAAACCATTAGTCCACCAATTGATGCACCAAGGCATTTTCAGAAACACCACTAAGCAGATCAATTAGAAAACAAAAGGGATAATAGAAAATGGAAAAAGTAGAAATAAGGAGGGCAGAAAGGCCTATTGCAACCCAGCCATCGTTTTCTAGTCTAATATTATATGCCCCCACCTGGTTTGTATATTTAATTTACTAGCACAATTGGTATACCTTTTCGAAGATTGTACCACAGAACCCTCTTATGTTGCACAAAAAAATTCATCTTCCTGTCCAACCAACATGTTTCTTCCAAGGTAGCAACGTCGAATATGCAATGGACATGAATGCAAGTTAGTATGAAGACATACATGTAAAAGAAAGAGAAACAGTTCTATTTATTCCAATGTAACAAAAAACAAAATACGATTCACATGAGAATACACAGAAAGATATTATATTTGAAGGAAGAAAAGAACAAAAAAAAAATAAAAAAGGTGCGAAGCAGTAGAACAAGCACAACAAATATACAGACAGTAAATGAAAAAATTAACACTAGAATATGAAATAAGAGTACATGCATCCACATCTGTAATTCCTCGTCTACATTCCCGCCAAAGAGTCCATCGTCCTCTCCAGTCATTCTATTTGTTTAAATGTAGCAATGCATGGAAAATACAATGGACATGAAGTAGGTTAGTATGCAGGAAGACATGTAATGAAGATAAGTTATCATGTAGGAAGGTACACAACATCTACATACAATAAACTAGGTGAACACATATATAGACAATAAATGAAATACAAAACAACACAATATGAAATAGAAGTACAAGCATGCACCTTTGTATCTCCTCTTCAACCGATGTAGTCAAGACTCCGTCATTTTCTCCATCTATTCTGTTTGTTTGAATGTGGGAATGCACAAAATACAATGAACATGAATGGAATCTGGTATGCACCAGAGAACAAGTAATATGTACATATAGTAAAAGAGACTCAACGAATAGTCTAAAAGATAGGCAAAAACATGAACCTTTGTGCTTCTCCATCCATAGTTATAAATATGTAATTTTTTTCCCTGCCCAAAATATATTACAAGCCACAAAATATTACGAAATTGCATGGTCGTAGCTAAATGATTTATGGTTTTCAGTGGAAAATTATCTAGATATGCTTCCACCGATGGAAATACATGTTCTTTATCCTCTACATAGACTGTTGTGTCCACGATATAGGATTTTGGTTTTCCATGGCAAACTACCCAGATATGCTTCCAGACATGGAAATATAATTTTGCAGAATCTTTGTTGTACATATTATATCTCAAGTACAAGACAAATTGTATCATGGGCACACCAGTCTGTGTAGAGGATAAAGAATATGTGTTTTCATATGGGCACATTTCACCATACATGGTTTATAAATGCAGCCTGCATATGTTTTATTTTAACAAAAAAACAACGGATATTGCAATTTCACATGTACTTCTCGAACCATTTTTCATGCAGCTATTTTCTTTCATGTCAACACTGAAGCGCCAGCAAAATCTCACAACAGAACTGATATCGACCTCGCTAGATAGGGAAAATAACACAACTGCATGTCGACTCGTGGGTGCAGGAGCTGAACACTGTAAAGTGTCCAAAAAATAATAATAATCCAAAAAAAAAAAAACCAGCTCCAACTACTGGCGCAGGACCCCAACCCTGCAAAGACAAATAAAAAAAAAGAAAACAACAAGCACCAAACCAGTGAGAAAGCACGAACAGGCCCAACTGGAGCCCCAGGGCTCCAAAGCATAAATTTGAGCCAAACAAACACAACCAACAACCGACGAACCAATGAACCAACGAACAAGCAACAACCACTGAACCAGTAAACAACATATGTATCTCCAACGATTACAAAGTTGCAGCCGAAGCACAGAAGGAACCGAAAACATATGACGAGCATCCCAGTAGAAAAGAGAAAACATTCTTACTTGCAAACTGCAAACACTGAACATCAAACAAGGAATAGAAAATGAAACTATGGCATGAAAACTTACTCTGAAACGATGAAAGACAGAAACACAAGTCGAATTGTGAACCAAACAACAACATCAAGCAACAATCGACGAACCAGCGAAGAAGAAGCACTCACCGAACCAGTAAACAATGTATGTAGCTTCAACGATGATGAAATTGCATTGCAAGGATAGAAGAAGGATGAAAGATACCATGCCTATTCCACTGGCGGTGGACAACAATATTGTGCAAAATCACTGCAACATTGTATGGAAAATTTCGAGGAAAATGTACTCCGAGAAGCATATTAGATAAACATTTAAGGCTATCAGGTTGTCTAAGGACCTCGCGGTATGCAAACATTTAAGTTGTCAGGACTATTGGAGGACCTCGCGTCATGTAAACATTTAAGCTGTCAGGCCTATTCGAGCACCTAAAAAAAAGTGTCAATACATTTCAATACAAATACATGCGGCAAGGACATTATAAACTTTGGAATTATCGATCACTATAAAGCTTGGATATATAAACATTTCAATATGATTAGTATAAATAAAAAAAACACTGTATATGATCTAAGACAATGCTAGCAGAAAAATGTTAAGACAAACATTCGAACTAATGCTAGCATTAATCCGCCTTCAAGCAATGCATAAGAAAAATATATGATTCAAAAAGACTGTAGACGATGAAAAAGTTTGGATATGCTAACATATAAAACATTGGG
>SNQJ01S0011138.1:145299-185904 GCA_010110895.2 Picea sitchensis
CGCACCCCTTGCAGGCCTGATCGCTTTTGTGCTTCGGACAAGAAATGTTACTAACAGTACCCATGATCATAATAGGTTGACTCATGATCAAACCTCCTATCCTCTTGGCTAGGTCTTGTTTTGTTATTTTTCTTAGGGTCCCTCTTATTTCTTGCTAAGAGGCCTTTTATTGCCTTCTCAGGGATCCCTGGGCAAGGAATCTCTAGGTTTTTTTTTATGGCTTTTATCTTTTACCAGCTGCTTTTACCTTCTGGGCCTTTAGCCCCTTCTTCCCACGAGATAAGGTGCAACCCCTCAAATAGATCATCCTAATGTCCGGACTAGGGGAATGGGACAGATGAGTGGGAGATAAGATGTAAAAGTGATGATATGATGGGAGCGGATGATGACTCTTCATAAATCCCCTTGGTGGAAAACCAAAACCTATGGATACAGGCTTGCTAGGACACTCTATTAATCCCCCCAACCATGGTCAAGCTGGTCAATGTAAGATCCAAGTAGTTTTCTGAAATAAAAGGAGTAAGATGCATATATCTAAAGGTTATAATGATAAAAAATGACACATACCATGACACTTGGACCAACTACCTCATGGAGCAAGTGTCTTCTCCGATACAAGTCCAAGACGAAGGTGATGGATGTTGTTGCTGCTGACAAGACAAGTCTAATGAAAGAGAAGAAAGATGGGCCCTCCAGGGCCATCCTCAGGTCAATCCTACTCTCGGTACTCCATGTCTTGGACCTGTGGGCCTTGAGACATGATCTCCTAGTTGTCCCTAGAAATCGGGGATAACAGGTCCCTTTACAATACTACTCCCAAATCCTCTGGAGCCTCGAAGTCCCAGATTCCTGGAGTTCTGATCACTCTACCAATCACTTTAGCTAAGCAGATCGTACCAGGGATTGACACATGTAAGGGTAAGGGTATGACACATGTCACATCTCCATGGGTCTATAAGGTATGTGATACACACTAATATGAGTGACACGTGGCACGTCCATCTTGGGTCCACGTCACCTTGGGTGATGTCACTACTTCATGTCACTATAGACTGACTGTCCTTTATGCCTTTCGATCTCACAGCCAAGGTTAATCCATGTACCCTTTGGATCAACAATCCTCGCTACTTCGTAACTTCAGTGTTCGAGGATTTTTCAATGCAAACTTCTCTTTTCTCCCAAAGTTGGTTAGTGTTGGGCTGACCAAAGCCTAGATATGATGGTTAGGATAAGTCCCAAAGTGCCCTTAGATCAACGAATCTTGTTAGTTCGGACTTTGGAGCTTATTGACACACCACACCTCAATTCCCCCGGAGTACCAAGTCTCCAGACTAAAGGATCTGGCTCCACGCGTCCCCCGTGTTATCTCCTCAAATGGTTTTAAAAATTTTGAGGAATTTCATTCGTTCTTGCTTAATTTGTCATTTTCCTTAGTCTTTTGATCAGTGTTTTAATCTCCAAATCCTTCATTCATCTCCCATTGATCTCTCTTTCCCAAAAATCCTTTAGTCTCTTCCTATTACCTGCATACACAAAATGCAAATAAAATGTTACATAGCCTACATCCTAGCTTTATTGGCTTTTATACCCTCAAATAACAATATGCACTTTTGTTATGAAGTGGTGGGTGCTCGAGGTGATTCTGAATTTAAGCTAAATCCCTAGTTCATACCCACATTCCACCAAACCTACACTAAAGCCAAAGCTATGAGTTAAAGCTACATGTCTAATTCCTATGACTAAGTCTTGGAGCTTGTTTTAAACCAAATTAAACATAGTCTCTCTAAACTATCAAATATTCACTATGAGCCAAATCCATGAGTCAAGCACAAACCACATGTTAATTCACATGCCCAAAGCCACGAGTTAGCAATAAGTCAAAGAACAAGTGCCTAGACCGTGTCTCACTACACCTCATCAATTGAACTATCTGTCAGGTGATTGATTTGCAAGAGGAGAGTTTTATATCGGGGATTTATCTCTTCAAAACAAGATTACAAGGATCTAGATGTCATGCAGGTGTCAAAGGCAAATGATTATTGTGTTATTTTCCAAAATTATGGAGATCAATGGCACTGTAGCCTCCGATGCTAGATTGTTGAGTGGTTCAATTAATCGACAGTTACAGGTTTGTGGTGACGACTTGTCAGGGTTTGCCAAGCAAAGGAAGCCTTGAATCAAGGTACTACGACAAGTTTCAATACTGTACAAGTGCAAATTTCCATCAAAGGTTGCAGATCGCCCCTTTTGTTAATTCATATGGTGCGCAAAGACAAATATGGAAGATTTAATGGTGAGGGATGGATCAGAGAGAGTAAAGGACAAAGTAAGCAGACATGGAAGTAACTGGCATGCACTACCTCTTGCAGAAGGTTCCTCTGATTATCGCAATTCTCATGTTACAGTTTCAAATGACTTAAATGATTCTGGAGGTTCTGACAGAGATGGGATGAATGCCACTCAAAATCGTGAACGGGCATTTGGTGAAGCCAAATCATGGGATGAGAATTGGAGAGAAAGAAAAATGGGTAATGCCCTTGGTGGAAAAGATGTTTTTCACTAAGACTTTTCTTGAGTCACACATGAACTATTAAGTTCTTGTAAATGTTTCATCTTCTCTATAACTATAGATTCTTATAGTTTCTACAATCTGATCGGAAGCTGTGTACTCTGTTTATAAATTTTCATTTCAATCATTAAAGCTATAAAATCACTTTATAGAACTCAGATGATGCAGTCTCGCTTGGCATTTGAATGAGTAGAGTGAAAGGTCTGGTTCAAGGGAGATTTTGAGGTTCTCCCAGTCTTATGTGTATAGGAAGGCAATCGTTACTATCAAACATTTATTTTAGTCAGAGAGTAATCTTAGTTTCTCTCCAATTTCACTTCTAGTTTCATCTCTAGTCAACATTCCAATTCCACTACAGACTTCGACATAGTAAAACAATTCTGGAAATGAATACAACACTATCAATCTTGGAGGAGTGATTATGCTATAGATATGAGGGAACTTTTGCTGGAGGTTTCAACACACAGTCCAAGTTTTCACGTGATGTTGAAACCAATTTCTATTGGAATAACATGTCATGTCTTTTCTTTGAAGACATTGGTGATGAAACTTATGATCCTGTTACTGATTATTAATGGAAATGCTAAATGGTATGGACATCTGCACCTGCCACTGTTCCTTCTAAAGGTATGGGCATGTAACTAAGGAAAACACATAAAACAAACCAGTTTTTGGAATCTCTGAAAGCATAAGGAAAAGTGATCTTTGAGGATGTGCAACCAGTTGCTAGGCAATCAAAGTCATCTCTTCCAATAGAAATAGACCCAGTCACAATAACTATTGAAGGAAAAGTTAAATGACTCATGAAAACCATTTAGCTATTTGTAAGTATAGTTGTAGAAGCCCCAGAGCAGTAGCCTTGAAAATCAGTAAGTTGGAAGGAAACACATTTTTAAAATTTTGAAAGCTATTTTCAAAACAGAGCTTTCGGTGGCTTAGGCAGGTTTTCACAACTATCATTAGCCACCGAAAGCGGAGCTTTCGGTGGCTTACAAGTTTGAATTTTGGCTTCTAAGCCACCAAAAACATAGATACTGACAGAGTGCTCTTAATTTTTCCCAGATCGGGTCTTCTTGTTTCCAGAGCACATGAGAGTAGTTTCTTATGAAGGATAACAATTAAGGGAATATAAATCATCTTTCTTTTCCAGATTTCGAGGCATATGATAAGACAAGAAGACCAAGTGGAGTTTTTTCTATTTTTGGCCAAGAAATTGCTTAGCTATCAAAGGAAGATTTCAAGTGCCTTGTCATCACCTTGAAGGTTGTTGGGCGTGTCAAAGATTGTTGCAACTGTCGAAGATGTTGAAGATAACAAATTAAAATTAGGATTGGATTCCTTTAAGTTAGGATCTAATCCTATGATTTGAAAATTGTTTTGACCTTGTTCTATTATTAGTATTTTAGATCCATTTTAATAGGATCTTAAACTTTTTTGTAAAGGCTCTAAAGCCAAGAAATTCAGATGAAGTAAAGGGGGGGTTCAAGTATGGAAAACTAGATCATGCTACTATTGTAATAGACTTTTCTTATACATAATACATAAGCACATGTTCCTTTCATTATTATTGTCAGATTACCATCTCTTTTCTTTTCTATACTTTGAATGATTGTTTTATTTCAAGTTTGTCTTAACTGCTAGAGATTGTTATCTCACTTTGTCAGTTCATAATATTGATTTAATAATAATTTGTACTATCTTTATTCAACCCATCACACATGTGTTCTAGTTGATAAATATAGTCTTTATTCACCCACCAGTTTAGCTACTTGTCTGATATTTAATTATTGAAAGCCTTGTCTCATCTGGTTATGTATTTGACTGTCTTGAGAGTAAGTCATTAATCTAGTATCCCATTTGATCCAATAAACACATAAAAAAATTCACACCTTAAGTTACTAGGCTTCTTCAAGCTACAAAACCTGAGAAGGACTCCTAGAGAGATAACAAATTGGCGTCGTTGTCGGGGAGATTTGATTGAAGTTGAAGCAAGCTTCCCTGGGAGATGACATAGATATGATCTTTGATGATAGACAAAGGTTGGACACTACATTGGTTGTAATCATCTATTTGGCGACTCCATGAACAAAAAATTCAGTGATGATTTCATTGTTCAGAAATCTGTTGGCAACTCCACTAGTATGAAATGAACAAGATCTTAGCGAAAAGGTATGCTTTCTGTGATTTTTCCAAGATTGTTGGTTTCCCTAATCCAGTACCTAGTAGAGATGAATGGGAAGGTATTCTTCCTACATTTAAAGGAGAAGATTGGGATGTTTTGGCTGAACATCTGCTAGATTTCCATGAGCTTATTCATGAACGTCAGATTGTGCACGAGGATGTTAAGATCAAGCTTTTTAGATTTTCATTGAAAGGAGCAGCCCTTGACTGGTGTAGATCTCTTCCAACTGCCAGTATCAGCTCTTTGAAATTTTTTCATGATACATTCAATTTGTTCTGTAAAGATGACTTTTCAGTTGATGCCTTTTTTCCAGAATGTTGTCATAGATATAATTTGTTTTGTGAAATTAATGGGCATGAAAAGTTTGATTGTGCTGAAAAGTATGTGGTTGAAGATGATACTTTTCATAAAGATCCAAAGTTTCTAGATGACCTCCATTTTGACATCAAGTTTATAGATACTTTTAACATCATATCAAATGTACCTATTGTTTATAATTTGCATAAAGACTAGGTCATTTCTTTTGAGATCTCAGATAAAAATGAGCAGATTGACAGATTGGCATGTGACGGATTTGAATCTGCAACAAATATTGAGGGCAGCCTCAGCTTCCAAATTTGCAGACAAAGGAAGATTCCAGCAATCATGAGGAACATAATTTGCAGAAATCATCTTATCTTCATAAGGAACATCAAGAACACTATCTTCCTTTTGAACCCTTTGTTTCAGTTTTTGATATAAAGGTTGTCGATGACGAGGAAGGCAATGATATAGAAGATCAAAAACATATTACTTCTTCTCTCTCAGAAATTGTCAGTTGCAATAGGCCAGCACATCATAGTGACAAATTCAAATCACAGGGATATGATGAAGGGGAACAAAAAAGTTTAGATCATCAGTTGATCATACATTTTTCTACATCAAATACTGAGCAGTCCATGTTCAACATGGAGATCACTGAAAGCCATTAGCATAAGTACTTCAATTTTCAGTTAGAACAACAACTTGAAGAGGTATTTCTTTTTTATTTTGATGACCCTATTACAGATTATTTCGAGATTATGAGTAGCTTAAATATCAAAATATTTTTGTCAGGAGAAGGACAATTCTGTCATCTTTTCCAATTGCATTTCTGCTTGTTATGGTTTCTTATATTTTTGGGGTCAAGATCAAGCATGATGTCAGTAAATCATTTTCTTACATGGATTCATTGAAAGCATGACTTCACTTGATAAGAGGCAGTACAGTTGGTTAGTGTAGGAAGAGGTAGAGAATAAGCTCACCATCAAGCATGGTTGGAGATTCTTTTAGCTTGTTAGTTTGCAACAATGAATTTGCATTCAAAGTTTCAATAAATATTGCAGATATATAGTGATGACATTAAATGACTCCATGGCCCAATGGACTAGACACAATACAAATTGTGGATTATTGTTGAGCAGGTTGCAAGATTTTCAGGTTAAATGGACAGGCACAGGTCTGGTTCTTATTGAAACCTCATAGGGAGGCTTTCATCCCCAGAAGGAGCCAGATGTTATCTCCTCAAATGGTTTTAAAAATTTTGAGGAATTTCATTCGTTCTTGCTTAATTTGTCATTTTCCTTAGTCTTTTGATCAGTGTTTTAATCTACAAATCCTTCATTCAACTCCCATTGATCTCTCTTTCCCAGAAATCCTTTGGTCTTTTCCTATTACCTGCATACACAAAATGCAAATAAAATGTTACATAGCCTACATCCTAGCTTTATTGGCTTTTATATCTTCAAATAACAATATGCACTTTTGTTATGAAGTGGTGGGTGCTCAAGGTGATTCTAAATTTAAGCCAAATCCCTAGTTCATACCCACATTCCACCAAACCTACACTAGATCCAAAGCTATGAGTTAAAGCTACATGTCTAATTCCTATGACTAAGTCTTGGAGCTTGTTTTAAACCAAACTAAACATAGTCTCTCTAAACTATCAAATATTCACTATGAGCCAACTCCATGAGTCAAGCACAAACCACATGTTAATTCACATGCCCAAAGCCACGAGTTAGCAATAAGTCAAAGCACAAGTGCCTAGCCCATGTCTCACTACACCTCATCGATTAAACTATCTGCCAGGTGCTTGATTTGCAGGAGGAGAGTTTTATATCGGGGATTTATCTCTTCAAAACAAGATTACAAGGATCTAGATGTCATGTAGGTGTCAAAGGCAAATGATGATCATGTTATTTGCCAAAATTATGGAGATCAATGGCACCATAGCCTTCAATGCTAGATTGTTGAGTGGTTCAATGAATCAACAGTTATAGGTTTGTGGTGACGAATTGTCAGTGTTTGCCAAGCAAAGGAAAGCCTCGAAACAAGGTACTACGACAAGTTTCAATACTGTACAGGTGAACATTTCCATCAAAGGTTGCAAATCGCCCCTTTTGTTAATTCATATGGTGCGCAAAGACAGATCTAGAAGCTTTAATGGTGAGTAATGGATCAGAGAGAGTAAATGACAAAGTAAGCAGACATGGAAGTAACTGGCATGCACTACCTCTTGCAGAAGTTTCCCCTGATTATTGCAGTGCTCATGTTACAGTTTCGAATGACTTAAATGAGTCTAGAGGTTCTCAAGAATGGAATGACAGGGATTCTGGAGGTTATGATAGAGATGGGATGAATGTCACTCAAAATCGTGAACGGGCATTTGCTGAAGCCAAATCATGGGATGAGAATTGCAGAGAAAGAAAAACGAGTAATTCCCTTGGTGGCAAAGATGTTTTTCACTGATACTTTGCTTGAGTCACACATGAACTATTAAGTTATTTTAAATGTTTCATATTCTCTATAACTATAGATGATTATAGTTTCTACGATCTGATCGGAAACTGTGTACTCTGTTTATAAATTTTCATTTCAATCATTAAAGCTGTAAAATCACTTTATAGAACTCAGATGATGCAGTCTCACTTGGAATTTGAATGAGTAGAGTGAAAGGTCTGGTTCAAGGGAGATTTTGAGGTTCTCATAGTCTTATGTGTATAGGAAGGCAATCGTTACTATCAAACATTTATTTTAGTCAGAGAGTAATCTCAGTTTCTCTCCAATTTCACTTCCAGTTTCATCTCTAGTCAAAATTACAATTCCACTACAGACTTCGACATAGTAAAAAAATTCTGGAAATGGATACAACATTGTCAATCTTGGAGCAGTGATTATGCTATAGATATGAGGGAACTTTTGTTGGAGGTTTCAACACACAGTATAGGGTTTCACGTGATGCTGAAACCAATTGCTATTGGAATAACAACATGTCATGTCTTTTCTTTGAAGACATTGGTGATGAAACTTATGATGATGTTACTGATTATTAATGGAAATGCTAAATGGTATGGACATCTGCACCTGCCACTTTTCCTTCTAAAGGTACGGGCATGTAACTAAGAAAAACATAGAAAACAAACATGTTTTTGGAATCTTTGAAAGAATAAGGAAAAGTGATCTTTGAGGATGTGAAACCAGTTGTTGGGAAAACAAATTCATCTCTTCCAATAGCAATAGACCCAGTCACAATAACTATTGAAGGAAAAGTTAAATGATTCATGCAAACCATTTAGCTATGTGTAAGTATAGCTGCAAAAACCCCAGAGTAGCAGCCTTGAAAATCAGTAAGTTGGAAGGAAACACATTTTTGCAATTTTGAAAGCTATTTTCAAAATAGAGATTTTGGTGGCTTAGGTAGGTTTTCACAACTATCATTACCCACCGAAAGCAGAGCTTTCGGTGGCTTACAGGTTCGAAATTTGGCTTCTAAGCCACCAAAAACATAGAGGCTGGAAGAGTGCTCTTAATTTTTCCCAAATCGGGTCTTCTTGTTTCCAGAGCACATGAGAGTAGTTTCTTATGAAGGATAACAATTAAGGGAATATAAATCATCTTTCATTTCCATATTTTGAGGCATATGATAAGACAAGAAGACCAAGTGGAGTTTTTCTATTTTTGGCCAAGAAATTGCTTAGCTGTCAAAGGAATATTTCAAGTGCCTTGTCATCACCTTGAAGGTTGTTGGGCGTGTCAAAGATTGTTGTAGCTGTCAAAGATGTTGAAGATAACAAATTAAAATTAGGATTTGATTCCTTTAAGTTAGGATCTAATCCTATGATTTGAAAATTGTTTTGACCTTGTTCTATTATTAGTATTTTAGATCCATTTTAATAGGATCTTAAACTTTGTTGTAAAGGCTATAAAGCCAAGAACTTCAGATGAAGTAAATGGGGGGTTCGAGTATGGAAACTAGACCATGCTACTACTGTAATAGACTTTTCTTATACATAATACAGAAGCACATGTTCCTTTCATTATTATTGTCAGATTACCATCTCTTTTATTTTCTGTTCTTTGAATGATTTTTTTATTTCAAGTTTGTCTTAACTGCTAGTGAAAGTTATCTCACTTTGTCAGTTCATAAGCTTGATTTAATAGTAATCTGTACTATCTTTATTCAGCCCATCACACATGTGTTATGGTTGATAAATATAGTCTTTCTTCACCCACTAGTTCAACTACTTGTTTGATATTTAATTCTTGAAATCCTTGTCTCATCTGGTTATGTATTTGACTGTCTTGAGAGTAAGTCATTAATCTAGTATCCCATTTGATCCAATAAACACATAAAAACATTCACACCTTAAGTTACCAAGATTATTCAAGCTACAACCTGAGAAGGACTCCTGGAGAGATAACACCCCGTATATCGACGGCTGAGAGGGATCCCAAAGGATCCGAGGAATGATGGTCCTCATTACTTCGTGAATTCGGCCTTCAGTGGTTTTGACGTTACAACACACTTGTCCTCCTGAAGCACTCAAATTCGGGCTGACCTCGACATAGATATAATGGTTTGAGGGTATCCATGTAAGCCCAGAGATCTACAGCTCGTAACTTTTGCTCAAGGGTCCCTTGGATCCCATTGTTGGGCCACTCCTAGAGGGACATTTGTCATCGCAAAACACTTTGGTAAGAGTACGTGGCACTGCTAGTCTCAAATTTTGACCATATTTTTGCCTATATTATGTCAGATATACCCCCATTCCATATCCAGTATCATTCCTTTATGGCCTTACCTTGATACATTTCACATCATTTTGCCCTAAATGGAGCTATTCAAGGTATTCATATGATTTAAGTTATTTTTAATGTATTTTGATACTTTAAACTGATAATGATACTAACATTGCATGAGTTAGGTACTTGTTTCCTTGAAACAGATTTATCAGTACCAAGTACCGGCTTGCACTCAGTGGAGATGTCAAAGATTTGCATGATATTGCTAGATTGGAATGACAGTTCCGATTCATATGATTGATCGAGTTATAGTTCAGATTTCAAATCTCAAATTTAATCTCTAAAGAACAGAATGTGATGACTTAGAGCAGAATTATAGAACCGTTTGTTATGATGCTTATCTTTATTTTATAGTTCACGCTTCTTGACACTTCGTGTCATGAAGCTGTGAACTTAGTTTTAACAAACTTTGAGTCATTTTTGGATCTAAGATTTGCTCAATTAATGTACCTATGTTCAAGTCTATTTTTAGGATTCAGGATTGTAGATGTAGAGAGGATATATATAAACTCGGATCTCTCTCTCAAGAAACAGGTTATGTTATGTCATGTTATGTGATATTGCTGATAATACAATTTCTGAACCGTGCGTTATATCATCTTTTCTGTTAAATGACTTGAGTTAATTTTCGAATTATGGAGCATGATGAATGATACAATTATGCATGAACTGATTTGATTTAGTTCTGATTTCGTTTTAGAGTGATTACACCTCTTGGTTGGGCCCGCCAACAGGTTCAATTTGCTTTCTCTTTTCTATAGTATCATTAGTTCGTTTCTAGTTTTAGAATCTGTGTGTGAATTATTTTTAACTTGAAACTGTTCTGTTAAATTCTGACTTGAATCATTTTCGTTTAGTTCATTCTTAGTTTGGTATTATCTCGTAGATCATTGAATGTTAGAATGAGTTGCTTGCCAGTTGTGGAATTTGATGAATAATCCAATTGTTGATTAAGCTCTCTTAAACTAGTTTAGATTCACTATGTTTTCAAGTTTCTAGTTTAATCATGATTTGAAGTTAGTTTGAACTCAGATTTACTCTGTTTTTAGGGTAGTTCACTTGTGGTTTGGTTAAAGGAAGCTTCTAATATTTGTAGGGTAAAGAAGGACATTGATTAGTTTCACTCTCGTTAGATTTAGAATTGCTTGGTATTTAGATTGAATAGAAGGTTTCTTTCTTGTATGGTCAACGTAGATGTTTTGATGATTAGGTGTTTAGTTAATGGTAGATAGGATTGGATGATTTCTTTGGATTAGGAATAGAAATACATTTGATTAACTTAGAATTATTTCCATTTGATTAATTAGACAAGATATGATCAGTTTTAAGATAATCATTAGGATTCAATTTATAAGAGTAAGTTTATTTTTTCTTCTTAGAATAACATTTAGGTAGAAATTAGAATCTTACTAGCACATATAGTGTAGCAGCTCTAAGTTTACTTACCCTAGTTTGACAATTTAGTGTTTTTAGGTAATTAAAATCTTTAATACAACAGCCTGACATTTTTGGCGCCGTTGACGGGGAGTTGTTTAGAAGGTAAGTTAGATAATTGATTTGGTTATTTTTAAATTCATTTGGTTTAGTGTGGTATGTTTAGCAGGTTGACGAAAGAGGAGTTGTAAGACGAGGGATAAGAATCTATGCATTTTTTATCACAAGTTCCTCTGAAACTCAATCTTAGTCTTTATTTTATTTAGTATGTTTTCATGAGAAATAGAGATCATAGAGGTAGATTTAGGGGAAACTCAAAACAACAAAAAGAAGAAATCTCCACCCAAAAAGAAATAGAAACTAAGACTTGAACTCTGGCTGAGGAAACCATAGAGAAAAACATAGAATCAGGAATAAAACAAACTGAAATTGGATTAGAAGGGGATAATATCACACGATAAGAACTTGAACCATTTATCATTTCCTCTCCAAAACTAGGAAATACTACATACCAACAAATTCGTATTCTTGGTGATCCAATCTCGGTCGACATAGTTAATCCAGAAAAAGTGCAAGCTATTTTCGGGAACCCTGACACTATAGTTTCACAAGTAAAAAATACAACTGTTGAATCAGAGGTAATAGGATCCTCAAAAGAGCCAGTAGGAGATAGTTATTCTATCAAAAAGAATCCAGAGAGGTGGGATTTCATATCCTCACCAAAGAAAGATCGGATTGCATATACAATTTTTGGTAATCCTTTTAACATAATAGAAAGGGAAAGAGAGAGAGAAATGAAGAGAAGAGAGAGGGAAGAAATTCATGTTGAACATGAAGAAGAAGAACAAGTAGAGAATGATCCAAGACCAGAAACCACTTTTGGGTTTCCAATTTTGGATTTGGTCCAAAATGTCAATATGAAAAATATCCCACCCTCGACACTACCAACCTTTTATGGGAAAAGCAGTGAAGACCCAGATGTCTTTCTTTTCGAATTTGATATCCTATGCAGGAGTTATAATTATCTCCAGGATGCACATAAGCTGAAGTTGTTTCCTGCTACCCTAAAGGATTCTGCATTACTCTGGTTCATGAGTTTAGGAGAGTATAGCATTAGATCTTGGGAAGATATGAAGACAACATTTTTAAAGAAGTACCAAGACTATTGTAGACCCAAGGATTCTTGAAATGATATTTTTAAGATGCAACAACAAGATGATGAGAGCCTTGAAGATTTCCTAGAAAGGTTTGCATATACTCTTCAAAAATCCAAATATAATGGTCTCCAAGATGAAGCAATCAAAACTCTTTTCTTAAAAGGGGTTTTAGATGAATACATTGACACTCTCAACTTAATGGATTCAGGAGACATTTATCAGAAAGAATTTGAAGCACTCAGTGAACTATGTAGAACTTATTCGAGAAGTAGGGGGGAAACGGTAAAAGGCGTGAGAGAACCTGTCAACAAAAACACCAAAGTACCCACATTTGGTGGAGTTACTAGAATTGAACTGGGAAACCTTTTGGAAAATTTTAAAACAGATATTTTAGGAACAATTGGCTCTCAGTTAGACACTCTGAAGGTTAAGAAAAAGAAGGAAGAGGAAAACCCTTTATTAAGCATATTCTGCCCAAAATGTAGAAAAAGGAATCCTTTACGAGAATGTCCTTTGGACAGTGTTTCTGTATGTGTAATTTGTACTGAAAATCATAAAACAGAAGATTGTACATCCTTACTAGGACTACAAGCTAAATACAAGGGAGGGGAAGCTCCAGGAACTTCATCTGCACCTAAGAGGCCTTGGCAACCTAGGAACCCGAATATGTATCAAGAACCATCCCCACAACCTTCCGGCTATTATCCACCTTTTCCTCAATAGTAGCAACACCCATGGAACTGGCCAAATTGACCACCGCAAAATGTTCCTGCTCAACCTTGGTATCAGTGATGGAGAGAACATAACTATGGAAATAACCAACAACAACATGCAGTAACAATTCCCCAGAATCCATGTACTCAATACCCTCCAAACATGCATCAGTTATTGCATGGATTTACTCCACCTCCTTTACCACCTATTCAACAAACTCCTCAGCAGCCTCATAATCCACCTCGACCCACCATATTACCCGCTCAACCCATTCCAAATCCTAATAATAGACCACCTCTACCACTCCATAATGTTGATTTTCAAAACTTCCCAGCTTACACCATAAACCCCATTTCCATACAAGAAATACAGTTGAGATCTGGGAAAACTTTAAATAAAACTCAACCTGTAAAATGAACAGCACCGAAGGTAATTATCCAAGAACATGAAGAAGAACCTGTAGATGATTTATCAAACAGGGTATGCTTAAAATATGTCATCATTCCAAAGGATAAATTATCTGAATCACAACAAAACATACAAAGTTAGGTTCCGCGAACACCTCCTTTTCTTGAGAGGTTGCTTATTGAAAAACCAATTGCTCAATCTGAGTTTGACATCATTAATGAACTAAAAAATGTCTGTGTTAAAATTCCATTGTTACAAGAAATTAGAGATGTTTCGATCTACACCAAGACCATTAGAGAACTTTGCATTAAGAAACCGGGTCAGAAACAAAAAGATCCACCCATGATACACCTGGTAGGCCAGTTATCGAATTATATTTCTGAAGCTCCTAAGATTGTAAAGTATGCCAACCTGTTGACGGGCGAAATTGACCGCTCGTCAACTGGAGAAGTGAATCCAGTCCGGGGTTGTCTACTTAACCCAAGCCGTTTGGATTGATTCACCTCGATGGGTTTAGCGGCTCCATTGGCCGATCTAGGTCCTAGGAAAGTGAAAAAAAAACTAAGTTAAAGAAACTAATCTAAGTGAAAAACTACTACAAACTATATACAAATCTAAAATATATATACAATTTACTAACTAATATTATAAAACAATAATTCTACTTATTAAATGTTCATTTATCAATACAATTAAATCTTGATTATATATATACAGTATTTACGAAATACAAATTTTGATCGAAATTTGCAAAATCATTTGTGAATTGTTTTATGACAGCGAATCTATTATTTTTTATTTTTTATAACTTTTATGAAAAAGAAATAAAACAACAGCTATCTAACTGAGCAATAAAAGTAATAATCTGTACTATATATCTATCTAAACTACAGAGAATCCTCAAATTGATTGACTATTAAATTGCAAATAACAAACTGACCTGAAGTAGCGCTTCCTATTTGTCCTGTGTACAGTACTTGGTTTAGCTGTTTGATGGGGGAAACCCGCACCAGATTTTGCATAAAGCTTCTCGTAAATAGGAAGCAACGACGCTCTTGAATATGAATGATAGAGCAAACTAGAGATATAGCAACAACAATTTTATAGTTTACAGATCATCGCATTAAGATAAATCCCACTGCGAAGATTTGTACATAACTGCTCATTTAACAAAGGAGATTAACCTTCTGTTCATTAAATTAAAACAGGGTAATTACTGTAAGTAAAATAAGAGACATCAAATATGGACAATACTTAAATCATATCGCATCAACCTGTAACAAATCTTGATATCTAAAGTATTCAAAAATTTGATTACAAATTAAAATGCACAAAAACTTGAACAAAAGTAAGATGAATTGAAGCTAAAGTCGTACAAAAAATCCACTTTCATTCGAATCTGTATAATCATCAGTCCATAGTCTCTGTTCTCCCAACAGTGATGGGTTGTTTACAAAAAATAATAAGTATATAAAGGCCACAAGATGAAACATTCCTTGTGGAAATCATCAAAACTGTTTGCAAAAAATATGGGAACAATCTCCCAGATTCCTGTTCCTATCTAAAACCAACAACCTAATCCAAAACTATATAACAAAAAGCATGTTCAAAAATGTCATTATCGATCCAATTCCCATTGAAATTCGTATGTACCTATAGATGCACAAAAATACATGCTGTTCAGATTGTATTTAGTTGTAAAATCAACAAATTCGAATTTTGATAACTAGCTAACAGAATCTCACGATTCTGTAGCTAGTTATTATTTGCAAACAAAATCGTATTGCATCAATTCAATCATAACAGAAATAGATATGATTTATCAAACAAATCCTTTATACTAATTCAAAGCACACAAAATCGTTTTAAAATCACTTTTGAAACACCATACCTTGGTTTCAGGGATACGATTTGATCAAGCTATTTTCGAATTAACAATAGCAGTGGCTGCCTCCACATTTTTAAAGACAACAGAGCCTGTTAACAGGCTGCTTGAAAATCTTTGGATTGATCAAGGGTTCAACAGGAGGCAAGAGTGTAGGAGGGGGAATGGCAGGATGAGTGAGAGGGGTTCTGAGGCACAGGCCTGGAGAAGTAATAAACATTTCAACAAATGCAAACAGACCAAAATGCACCTTTCAGCCACGGAGAAAAACTGATATTTGACCTGTAAAGGACGAGCTATATCTCTGTAATAACCCAATTTCTAAGGAGACCTCCCGGGATGAAGGTAATGGGGCTAATTTTGATTTTGGGTTTTCAAGGGTTTGATCTGATTCAAAACCGTTTGCTCAAAAATGCTCACGTAAAAACGTGTCTCTGGGAGGCAATTACGTGGTTAGCCTAAGCAGTCTTCTTTGGCACTATCAAACAATAACAGAGTCTGGACAACATGGGGTTCAATTTGCACTACAAGGGCCATGACTAGCAGCACAAAATCAATGGGGTAATCAGCGATAGGGTTTGACAGGGTAGACACAGCACCATTTTCCCAAAGCTTCCCCAAAACAAGCAAAGGCATCCCAAAATGCAAGGGAGAGCGTTAATGGGTACAGTGATGGAGTAAATTGAGACTATGCAACAATATCATATCGGTTGTACAATGAACGACACCTATTCAAATCATAATAATGCATAACCAAAAAATATTTTAACCAAATGAAATATCAAATAACCATTTGAAAACCATGGTTTTCATAACCAAAAATCGGTCTGAATGTTAAATCAACAATAGCATTTGTATGATTTGAAAGAAACCACTATATTGAAGCTTACTCTTTCTCCACCTGCTCAACCGGTTACAGAAGAATTGTGGTGGCTAAAATGTCCATATCACAAGAATGATGAGGAAGAAACTTTATTCTCTGTTGATGAATTTCATGTGTTACAAGAACCAACAGAGGATGATATTTTAAGCCAATTTCTTTCTGTGACAGAAAATGTCGAATTTCCACAAACATATTTTCAATACGATCAAATTTTCAGGGAGGAATTTCAAGAATGAAGTGAGTCATTCTTCTCGTTTTCACCATCTATGGTTTTCACCATTGATGAGCATCCAGGATCATATACCATTCTAGTAGAAATTAGTCCAGACAAATGTCTATACATCAATTCTGAATTAAGTCTCAACCAACAGAAGTAGTTAACAAATCTTTTGAAAGAACAATCAGGAGCATTTGCATGGGAGTACACTGATATGAGAGGAGTGCATCTTGATACTTGTATTCACCACATATATATCCAACCAAATATAACACCAATAAGACAACCACAAAGGCGTATGAATCCAATCCTGAAAGATTCTGTGAAAGAAGAGTTACAAAAATTATTAAACGTGGGATTCATTTATCCAATTTCTGACAGCAAGTGGGTTTCACCCCTTGTTGTGGTACCTAAGAAAGTGACGGGGAAATGGATAATGTGTGTAGACTTTAGGGATTTGAATAAGGAAACCCTAAAGGACTACTTTCCCTTGCCTTTTATAGATTAGGTTTTGGATACCTTGGCTAGGAAAAAGTACTTTTCCTTTCTCGATGGGTATAGTGGATACAATCAGATTCAAATTGCTCCTGAAGACCAGGACAAAACCACATTCACATGTCCTTGGGGCACTTATGCTTATAAAGTGATACCTTTTGGATTATGCAATGCTCCTGCTACATTTCAAAGAGCAATCCTTGGGATTTTTGTTGACTTAATTCATGATTGTGTGGAAGTGTACATGGATGATTTTACTGTTTATGGAAATACTTTTGAAGAAGCCATAAATAATCTTGAGAAAGTCTTGATTCATTGTCAGGAATCAAATTTATCCCTTAGTCACGAAAAATGTAAAATGCTATTAACTGAGGGAATAGTGTTGGGTCATCATTTGTCTACAGAAGGAATTAAAGTCGATCCAGCTAAAATTGAAGTAATAGTTAAGCTTTCCTCTCTGAAAACATAAAAAGATGTGCAAAGTTTTTTGGGACATGCTGGATATTATTGTCGGTTTATTGAAAAATTTACAAAGACAACTAGCCCCATGTTTAAACTGTTCGCAAAGGATGCATAATTTTTTTGGGATAACAATTGTCAAAATGCTTTTGAAACTTTGAAAGCAAAATTGTCCATGGCACCAATTTTACGAGGGCCAAATTGGTCTCTTCCCTTCCATATTTCAACTGATGCCTTAGACACTACTTTAGGAGGAGTGCTCAGACAAAAATAAAACCAACAAAATTATGCTATTTACTTTACTAGCAAAAACCTTACTCCTCCTGAAATGAACTACACTGTGACAGAGAAGGAATTTTTGGCTGTAGTTCATGCCATTAATAAATTCCGTCATTGCATCACTGGGTATGAATTTTTTGTACATACTGACCATTCTACTATTAGATTTTTTATGAACAAACCAGTTACTACCGGAAGGATCACACGATGGCTTTTGTTACTTCAAGAATTTAACATCACTATAGTTGATCGGCTAGGAAAAGAAAATGTAGTTGCGGATTTTCTTTCTCGGATTCCTCAAGATAGTACTGACATTCTAGTGAATGATAATTTCCCTGAAAAACATCTATTTGCAGTAGTTGATAAGACCCCTTTGTTTGGAGATATGACAAACTATTTAGCTACAGGGAGATTTCCAGCTCATTTATCATCACCACAAAAGAGCAGAATTGTCCAGCAAAGTGCTTATTACTCTTGGGTAGGAAGTGATCTTTTCTATACAAGTCCTGATATGATCATTAGGAGATGTGTTAGGGAAGATGAGATTCCCGATATCCTTCAGGCCTGTCATGATGGGCCATGTGGAGGACACTTCTCTGATAAGAGAATGACATATAAAGTCTTACAATCAGGATATTACTGGTCGACACTGTTTAAAGATGCAACAAAATATGTAAGAAGTTGTGATAGTTGTTAGAGGATGGGGAGGCCTACCGTAGCAGACAAGATGCCCTTACGACTGCAGGTTGTGATTGAACCATTTGATAAATGGGCACTTGATTTTGTAGGACTGATTTCCCCAATGTCTAGGAAGAAGAAGTACATCTTGGTTTGTACAGATTTTGTGACCAAGTGGGTAGAGGCAAAATACTTATATCAAGCAACTGAGAAATCAGTGGTTGAATTTATTTATGAAGATATCTTTACCCGATTTGGTGTTCCACGAGAGATTGTCACTGATCAAGGTGATCAATTCACCTCTAAACTGATGAAGGAGCTCATAGATAAATATGGGATAAAACACTATAAGTCTTCCCCATACCATCCACAAGCCAATGGGCAAGTGGAATCCACGAATAAAGTTTTAGAAGCTATTCTGACCAAGACAATACATTTACATCACAAAGATTGGGCGGATAGACTTCCAGAGGCTTTATGGGCATACAGGACTACATGGAGAAATACCATTGGTCATACTCCTTATGAATTGGTATATGGCAAGCAAATTCTCCTTCCCATAGAATTTCAAATTCATACCTTCCGCATAGCAGCAGAATTGGGTTTAAATTTGGATGAGGCACAGAAACAGAGAGTTATGCAATTAAATGAATTGGGAGAAATTAGGCAAGATGCTCTTCAAAGAACTATCCTCATACAAAATCAACGTATCAAATGGCATGATAAATACATTAAGAAGAAACATTTTCAACCAGGGGATTGGGCATTGCTATTTGATTCCAAATATAAAACTTTTAAAGGAAAACTTACGACACGATGGCTGGGACCTTATGAAGTGTAAAATGGTTTTGATAATGGATCTGTTAGAATCAGGACCATAGATGATTCTCAAAATTCCTTTGTAGTAAATGGACATCGATTAAAAGTATATCACAAACCCTTGTCTAGAGATGATTTTCTTCAGGAAATGTCTAAACAACCAGAAATAAAGATAGTAGGAGAAGAGTCTTCTCCTCCTACTAATCCTTGATCATTTTTTGTTTCAGAATTTTGTAAATAATAAAAAATAAAAATAATTTTTTATTTTTATTTTTTGGATATGTTGACATATTGTTTTCAGTTTTATAGGATTTTTGAAGCAAGTACAAAATTGAATTTCATCACTTTTTTGCAGCAGGTAAGAAGGTAAGATCATTTTATTTTGCAAAAAAATTTCATCAGTATATACCGTCTTGTTTTAAAATTAATAAATTTGAGCTTGTTTGCTCCCTTTGAATTGCTCATTAAAGTATGAAAGGGGCATTTATCAGGGATAGGATTATTCTTTACCAGGCCTGATAGATTAGGATGGGAAAGAAACCCCCCTAGAGTTTTCTTTTAGCATTTTCTCAGACTCTCAAAAAATGAGAAAGCAATGAGCATATACTAACTTGGGCTTGTAAAATCCACAAGTAAGTAATTACTGTTCCACCAAAATAATTTTCTGCAAAATTTATATTTCCACTTGCGTTGGATGACGTGGGATACATTAAGGTCCACCTTCAAACAAGTCTCACTCCATCGACATCAACACCTTATCTGGAGTTGATATTAGAGATTATTTAGTACCCTGGAATCTGCATGCCTTAATGGCAAATTTCCTTGCTAACAACCATGGGAATACCTCAATGTATCTTGGTTGATAGATCCTACAGGTGACTCGACACCAAGACCTTTATTCATACCTGTTAGGATGTACTATAGGTACCTTGAGGCCCATTGACATCAATGGTAGGTCATCTCGCATTGGTTAACGACATTCATAAATGGCGGGTAATCCAATGATTTCTTTTTGTGTTCGACTTCAGAACATTTATTCACACAAAAAAGAATTGTACCATGGGTTAAAGCTTTGAAGTTGTTGTAGAAGACATAATTTTGGTGTATTCCTTTCAGGACTAAAAAGGAGACAGGTTTAGGGATTTGCTTCAAAAACATGAAATCTTTTATATATCAACAAGGTTCTGTTGCACTTGCCCAACTACAGTAGTTTCCAAGTATAGAGCTTGAAGCTCGACATATGGCTTGTTTTCTATCTTGTTTAGGATGTCTTTGCTGCAGTTATTATTGGTTCAGGTTTCTTTGCAGATCTCGGTTTATTTTCTCAGTACCAGTCAGTACCAGACAAAATTAATGAGTCACAGTGGTTATCAGTAGCACAGACTCTAGTTACAACTTTGGCGTTCTCCAGATTCAGAATTGGTTTCAAAATTTCTGCAGTAAGAAAACACAGCATAACAGGGAGTAAGTAATCGAGCTCAGGTAAGCATAGTTTCATGTTAGTTTAATTTATTAAAATACATATTAATAACTTGAACTATGACTACCTTGATACTCCATGTCATTTCATCATTTCTATACTCTATACTTAAACGCTGAGTTCGATTCTTCTTACACTTCGTGTCATGAAGAATGAACTAGATTATAATGGTTGAATTTGACAAGACTCATGTGAAATGATATTTTAACAAAGAAGTATGACCGTCATCAGTCCTTCACATGCTACTGATCCTCACGACACTTAAAACATCTTTCCATTATCCTTACACGACCTATTTCATACATAATAATCTACTCCTTTGTTGCCCTCATCTAATTCCCTTGCTTACCTTTGATCCTTTCCTGTTATACTGAGTAGCATCATGGTGTTGAATCACCACGAACCCGAGACTTATGCAGATTTGGAGGATCTTCCAGAGTATGAAGCCAGCAAACACATCTTTCAGAAAGCTGGATGGGAGTCGTTCTTCAAAAAATTTGACGGGTATGATGATAATATTACACTTCAATTCACTCTGCACTTTCATGGTGGACTAGCTAAAGTGGGCGAGTTGGAATTTGAAGTCATAGAGCAGTTCATTTCTGAAGCAATACAGTTACCCAATACTGGTCAGAAATGGACGAAGGGACAACCAGTAGACAAAAATCTTTACACACAGCTCCTGCAACCCCAGTATCGAAAATTACAATGGTCAGAAGGCACCTCAAGGTCATGGTTGGAATCGAAATGGGCTCAGCTGCTATCCATACTTGAACGATACCTCACCTATGAAGGTCGATACATGATTGTGTTCCCCTTTCATGCTCGACTCTTACTGCATTTTAAAGGTAACCATCTGGTGAACATCCCTTATTTTCTGTTGAAAAGTTTGAAGAGAATGTCAGAACAAGTTCGCAAAGCAAAAGATTTTAGAGGCAGTCTGTTTCATTTTGGTCTTGTAAAAATTCTGGTTAAGATCGCATTATCCCACAAACAGGAATCCTGGGATATGTTTGTTATAAAAACCCTAGCTTATGAAAATTCTAAAGATAAAACTCTCGAGTCAATTGCTATACAGAAGAAGTCAAGTTCTAAGAAGAAAGTTATTAAAACCCTAGCCAAAGTCTGTAATGATCCTGAGTATACACCAGATTGTAATATTGAGGCCAATGATGATAATCCTGGCACTGAACACTCGTTTGATGTCCATAGTCTTGATGATGTGGAAACTAGCCATGAAAAAGTGGAAAATATTGTCCATACAAATGTAAATGTTGAAGCTCAGATTTCTTCTCCAACTGCTAAAAATGTTATTGATGTGGAAGAGCTCAAGGAGTTAATCGTCAAACCTAGAAGGAACCCTAAACGTAAATGCACACTTTCAGATATGGATAACTTTGTGCTTAGTTATTCATTACAGGAAATAATGAAAAATATGATTGATCATGAGGATGCTCCAGAGTCTTCTGAGATGACATGGACTCTCTCTCAATTGGTTAGAAAGGTTCGTGAAGTCAATCAGCAAGAGAATGTGCCCGAAGAAATTGCGCAGGACAAACCAGTTGAGATACCAGTCAATACCCCTATTCAAGTACCTGATGAGTTCACTCTTGAATCCATCCTAGTCGATACCCCTGTTCAATTACCTGATGAGTTAACTCTTGAATCCATCCCAGTCGATACCCCTGTTCAAGTACCTGATGAGTTCACTCATGAATCTAGCCCTTAAACACAACAAGGACATTGTAAAACATTTGAATCTTATTGTGAAATCTCTTCCAGTAGATCTTTGCGACCAATGGTTGTCAGATTGGAAAACATGGATCACAGATCAAAACAAAAGTTACATCAATATGCCATACTGGATTGGCATATAAAAACAGAAAATGAACTTATGAAGCTCAGACAAGCTCACTTCTCGATAAAGATCGAGCGATTAAAATGGAAGAATAGATCTCTTTTGCAGAAGAATAAGAGATTGCAGAGGATTTCTAGGAAGCACATTACCATTAATCGGGTTCTTAAGAAGGAAATCATAAACATAAAGAAGCATGAGAGATTGCAAATGTTGGTTGCAACTGCTGCAACACTCTGATGAATCTTAGTTTTCGACTTTTTGTTGCTTGAGGACAGGCAAAGTTTTCAGCTTGGGGGAAAATGTTAGTCTCCAATTTTGACCATATTTTTGCCTATATTATGTCAGATATACCCCCATTCCATATCCAGTATCATTCCTTTCTGGCCTTACCTTGATACATTTCACATCATTTTGCCCTAAATGGAGCTATTCAAGGCATTCATATGATTTAAGCTATTTTTAATGTATTTTGATACTTTAAACTGATATTGATACTAACATTGCATGAGTTAGATACTTGTTTCCTTGAAACAGATTTATCAGTACCAAGTACAGGCCTGCACTCAGTGGAGATGTCAAATATTTGCACAATATTGCCAGATTGGAATGACAGTTCTGATTCATATGATTGATCGAGTTATAGTTCAGATTTCAATTCTTGAATTTAATCTCTAAAGAATAGAATGTGATGAGTCAAAGCGGAATTATAGAACCGTTTGTTATGATGCTTATCTCTATTTTATAGTTCACGCTTCTTGACACTTTGTGTCATGAAGCTGTGAACTTAGTTTTAACAAACTTTGAGTCATTTTCGGATCTAAGATTCACTCAATTAATGTACCTATGTTCAAGTCTATTTTTGGGATTCATGATTGTAGATGTAGAGAGGATCTATATAAACTCGGATCTCTCTCTCAAGAAACAGGTTATGTTATGTCATGTTATGCGATATTGCTGATAATACAATTTCTGAACCGTGCTTTATATCATCTTGTATGTTAAATGACTGGAGTTAATTTTCGAATTATGGAGCATGAGGAATGATACAGTTACACATGAAGTGATTTGATTTAGTTCTGGTTTCATTTTAGAGCGATTGTACCTCTTGGTTGGGCCCGCCAACAGGTTCAATTCACTTTCTCTTTTCTATAGTATAGTCAATTCGTTTCCAGTTTTAGAATTTGTGTGTGAATTATTTTTAACTTGAAACGGTTCTGTTAAATTCTGACTTGAATCGCTTTCATTTAGTTCATTATTTGTTTGGTATTATCTCGTAGATCATTGAATGTTAGAATGAGTTGCTTGCCAGTTGTGGAATTTGATGAATAATACAATTGTTGATTAAGCTCTCTTAAATTAGTTTAGATTTACTATGTTTTCAAGTTTCTAGTTTAATCATGATTTGAAGTTAGTTTGAACTCAGATTTACTTTGTTTTGAGGGTATTTCACTTGTGGTTTGGTTAAAGGAAGCTTCCAATATTTGTAATGTAAAGAAGGACATTGATTAGTTTCACTCTTGTTAGATTTAGAATTGCTTGGTATTTAGATTGAATAGAAGGTTTCTTTCTTGTATGGTCAAGGTAGATGTTTTGATGATTAGGTGTTTAGCTAATGGTAGATAGCATTGGATGATTTATTTGGATTAGGAATAGAAATACATTTGATTAACTTAGAATTATTTCCATTTGATTAATTAGACAAGATATGATCAGTTTTAAGATAATCATTAGGATTCAATCTATAAGAGTAAGTTTATGTTTTCTTCTTAGAATAACATCTAGGTAGAAATTAGAATCTTACCAGCACATATAGTGTAGAAGCTCTAAGTTTACTTACCCTGGTTTGACAATTTAATGTTTTCAGGTAATTAAAATCTTTAATACAACAGCCTGACATTTTTGGCCCCGTTGTTGGGGAGCTGTTTAGAAGGTAAGTTAGATAATTGATTTGGTTATTTTTAAATTTATTTGGTTTAGTGTGATATGTTAAGCAGGTTGATGAAAGAGGAGCTATAAGATGAGGGGTAGGAACCTATGCATATGTTATCATAGGTTCCTCCGAAACTCAATCTTAGTCTTTATTTTATTTAGTATGTTTTCATGAGAAATAGAGATCATAGAGGTAGATTTAGGGGAAACTCAAAACAACAAAAAGAAGAAACCTCCACCCAAAAAGAAATAGAAACTGAGACTGGAACTTTGGCTAAGGAAACCATAGAGCAAAACATAGAATCAGGAATAAAACAAACTGAAATTGGATTAGAAGGGGATAATACCACACGAGAAGAACTTAAACCATTTATCATTTCCCATCCAAAACCAGGAAACACTACATACCAACAAATTCAAATTCCTGGTGATCCAAACTCGGTCAACATAGTTAATCCAGAAAAAGTGCAAGCTATTTTCGGGAACCCTGACACTATAGTTTCCCAAGTAAAAACTACAAATGTTGAATCAGAGGTAATAGGATCCTCAAAAGAGCTAGTAGGAGATAGTTATTTTGTCAAAAAGAATCCAGAGAGGTGGGATTTCATACCCTCACCAAAGAAAGATCGGATTGCATATACAATTTTTGGTAATTCTTTTAACATAACAGAAAGGGAAAGAGAGAGAGAAATGGAGATAAGAGAGAGGGAAGAAATTCATGTTGAACATGAAGAAGAAGAACAAGTAGAGAATGATCCAAGAACAAAAGCCACTTTTGGGTTTCCAATTTTGGATTTGGTCCAAAATGTCAATATGAAAAATATCCCACCCTCGGCACTATCAACCTTTTATGGGAAAAGTAGTGAAGACCCAAATGTCTTTCTTTTCGAATTTGATATCTTGTGCAGGAGTTATAATTATCTTCAGGATGCACATAAGCTCAAGTTGTTTCCTTCTACCCTAAAGGATTCTGCATTACGCTGGTTCATGAGTTTAGGAGAGTATAGCATTAGATCTTGGGAAGATATGAAGACAACATTTTTAAAGAAGTACCAAGACTATTGTAGACCCAAGGAATCTCAAATTGATATTTTTAATATGCAACATCAAGATGATGAGAGCCTTGAAGATTTCCTAGAAAGGTTTACATATACTCTTCAAAAATACAAATATAATGGTCTCCAAGATGAAGCAATCAAAACTCTTTTCTTAAAAGGGGTTTTAGATGAATACATTGACACTCTCAACTTAACGGCTTCAGGAGACATTTATCAAAAAGACTTTGAAGCACTCAGTGAACTATGTAGAACTTATTCGAGAAGTAGGGGGAAAACGGTAAAAAGCGTGAGAGAACCTGTCAACAAAAACACCAAAGTACCCACATCTGGTGGAGTTACTAGAATTGAACTAGGAAACCTTTTGGAAAATTTTAAAACAGATATTTTAGAAACAATTGGCTCTTAGTTAGACACTCTGAAGGTTAAGAAAAAGAAGGAAGAGGAAAACCCTGTATTAAGCATATTCTGCCCGAAATGTAGAAAAAGACATCCTTTACGAGAATGCCCTTTGGACAGTGTTTTTGTATGTGCAATTTGTACTAAAAACCATAAAACAAAATATTGTCCATCCTTACCAGGTTTGCAAGATATATACAAGGGAGGGGAAGCTCCAGGAACTTCATCTGCACCTAAGATGCCTTGGAAACCTAGGAACTTGAATATGTATCAAGAACCATCCCCACAACCTTCTGTCTATTATCCACCTTTTCGTCAACAACAACAACACCCATGGAACTGGCCAAATTGGCCACCGCAAAATGTTCCTGCTCAACCTTGGTATCAGGGATGGAGAGAACATAATTATGGAAATAACCAACAACAACATGCAGTACCAATTCCCCATAATCCATGTACTTAATACCCTCCAAACATGCATCAGTTATTGCATGGATTTACTCCACCTCCTTTACCACCTATTCAACAAACTCCTCAACAGCCTCATAATCCACCTCAACCCACCATATTACCCGCTCAACCCATTCCAAATCCTAATAACAGACCACCTCTGCCACTTCATAATGTTTATTTTCAAAACTTCCCAGCTTACACCATAAACACCATTTCCATACAAGAAATACAGTTGAGATCTGGGAAAACTTTAAATAAAACTCAACCTGTAAAAAGAACAACACCGAAGGTAATTATCCAAGAACATGAATAAGAACTTGTAGATGATTTATCAAATAGGGTATCTTTAAAAGATGTCATCATTCCAAAGGATAACGTATCTGAATCATAGCAAAACATACAAAGTCAGGTTCTGCGAACACCTCCTTTTCCTGAGAGGTTTCTTATTGAAAAACCAATTGCTCAATCTGAGTTCGACATCATGAATGAACTAAAAAATGTCTGTGTTAAGATTCCATTGTTACAAGCAATCAGAGATGTTCCAATCTACACCAAGACCATTAGAGAACTTTGCATTAAGAAACTGGGTCAAAAATAGAAAGATCCACCCACAATACACCTGGTAGGCCAATTATCGAATTATATTTCTGAAGCTCCTAAGATTGTGAAGTATGCCAACCCCGGGAACCCAATAGTATCAGTTACTATCATTAATGTTTATATTGGTAATAATTTAGTCAACTTGGGTGCAACCATTGATATAATGACCATCAATACAGTTGAGTTGTTACAACTAAGTCGCTTCCTTCGCCCTACCCCTACAGTTCTTGAACTTGCTGATAGAACAACTATAAAACCTGTTGGGGTCCTTGATGACATTCTTGTTACATTAGTTTCATGGGAATATCCTATCGACTTCATGATTATTCACTCAAAATATCCCACGAAAGGTCATCCAATCATTTTAGAAAGACCTTGGTTGGCTACGGCCAATTCTTTCATAGGATGTCGTGGTGGGGATATGTTCATCTCAAATGGCATTTCTTCGCAGAAGCTTACTCTTTTTCCGCCTGCTCAACCGGTTACAGAAGAATTGTGGTGGCTAAAATGTGCATATCACGAGAATGATGAGTAAGAACCTTTATTCTCTGTTGATGAATTTCACGCGTTACAAGAACCAACAGAGGATGATATTTTTAGCCAATTTCTTTCTGTGATAGAAAATGTCGAATTTCCACAAACATATTTTCAATACGATCAAATTTTCAGGGAGGAATTTCAAGAACAAAGTGAGTCATTCTTATCGTTTTCACCATCTATGGTTTTCACCATTGATGAGCATCCAGGATCATATATCGTTCTAGTAGAAATTAGTCCAGGCAAATGTCTATACATCAATTCTGAATTAAGTCTCAACCAACAGGAGTAGTTAACAAATCTTTTGAAAGAACAATCAGGAGCATTTGCATGGGAGTACACTGATATGAGAGGAGTGCATACTGATACTTGTATTCACCACATATATATCCAACCAGATATAACACCAATAAGACAACCACAAAGGCGTATGAATCCAATCCTGAAAGATTTTGTGAAAGAAGAGTTACAAAAATTATTAAACGTGGGATTCATTTATCCAATTTCTGATAGCAAGTGGGTTTCACCCCTTGTTGTGTTAGCTAAGGAAGTGACGGGGAAATGGAGAATGTGTGTAGACTTTAGGGAGTTGAATAAGGAAACCCTGAAGGACTACTTTCCCTTGCCTTTTATAGATCAGGTTTTGGATACCTTGGCTGGGAAAAAGTACTTTTCCTTTCTCGATGGGTATAGTGGATACAATCGGATTCAAATTGCTCCTGAAGACCAGGAAAAAACCACATTCACATGTCCTTGGGGCACTTATGCTTATAAAGTGCTACCTTTTGGATTATGCAATGCTCCTGCTACATTTCAGAGAGCAGTCCTTGGGATTTTTGTTGACTTAATTCATGATTGTGTGGAAGTGTACATGGACAATTTTACTGTTTATGGAAATACTTTCGAAGAAGCCATGAATAATCTTGAGAAAGTCTTGATTCGTTTTTAGGAATCAAATTTATCCCTTAGTCATGAAAAATGTAAAATGCTATTAACTGAGGGAATAGTGTTGGGTCATCATTTGTCTGCAGAAGGAATTAAAGTCGATCCAGCTAAAATTGAAGTAACAGTTAAGCTTTCCTCTCCAAAAACCCAAAAAGATGTGCGGAGTTTTTTGGGACATGCTGGATATTATCGTTGGTTTATTGAAAAATTTACAAAGACAACCAACCCCATGTTTAAACTGTTAGCAAAGGATGCATAATTTTGTTGGGATAACAATTGTCAAAATGCTTTTGAAACTCTGAAAGCAAAATTATCCATGGCACCAATTTTACGAGGGCCAAATTGGTCTCTTCCCTTCCATATTTCAACTGATGCCTCAGACACTTATTTAGGAGGAGTGCTCAGAAAAAAAGAAAACCAACAAAATTATTCTATTTACTTTACTAGCAAAAACCTTACTCCTCCTGAAATGAACTACACTGTGACAGAGAAGGAATTTTTGGTTGTAGTTCATGCCATTAATAAATTCTGTCATTACATCATTGGGTATGAAGTTTGTACATACCGACCATTCTTCTATTAGATTTTTGATGAACAAACCAGTTACTATCGGAAGGATCACACGATGGATTTTGTTACGTCAAGAATTTAACATCACTATAGTTGATTAGCCAGGAAAAGAAAATGTAGTTGCGGATTTTCTTTCTTGGATTCCTCAAGACAGTACTGACATTCCAGTGAATGATAATTTCCCTGATGAACATCTATTTGCAGTAGCTGATAAGACCCCTTTGTTTGTAGATACAACAAACTATTTAGCTACAGGGAGACTGCCAGCTCATTTATCATCACCACAAAAGAGAAGAATTGTCCAGCAAAGTGCTTATTACTCTTGGGTAGGAAGTGATCTTTTATATACAAGTCCTGATATGATCATTAGGAGATGTGTTCGGGAAGATGAGATTTTCGATATCCTTTAGGCCTGTCATGACAGACCATGTGGATGACACTTCTCTGATAAGAGAACGACATATAAAGTCTTACAATCAGGATATTACTTGTCGACATTGTTTAAAGATGCAACAAAATATGTAAGAAGTTGCGATAGTTGTCAGAGGATGGGGAGGCCTACCGTAACAGACGAGATGCCCTTACAACCACAGGTTGTGATTGAACCATTTGATAAATGGGCACTTGATTTTGTAGGACCGATTTCCCCAATGTCTAGGAAGAAGAAGTACATCTTGGTTTGTACAGATTTTGTGACCAAGTGGGTAGAGGCAAAATCCTTATATAAAGCAACTGAGAAATCAGTGGTTGAATTTATTTATGAAGATATCTTTACCTGCTTTGGTGTTCCACGAGAGATTGTTATTGATCAAGGTGCTCAATTCACCTCTAAATTGATGAAGGAGCTCACAGATAAATATGGGATAAAACATTGTAAGTCTTCCCCATACCATCCACAAGCCAATGGGCAAGTGGAATCCACGAATAAAGTTTTAGAAGCTATTCTAACCAAGACAATACATTTACATCACAAAGATTGGGTGGATAGACTTCCAGAGGCTTTATGGGCATACAGGACTACCTAGAGAAATACCACTGGTCATACTCCTTATGAATTGGTATATGGCAAGCAAACTCTCCTTCCCATAGAATTTCAGATTCATACCTTCCGCATAGCAGCAAAATTGGGTTTAAATTTGTATGAGGCACAAAAACAAAGATTTTTGCAATAAAATGAATTGGGAGAAATTAGGCAAGATGCTCTTCAAAGAACTATCCTCATACAAAATCAACGTAGCAAATGGCATGATAAATACATTAAGAAGAAACATTTTCAACTATGGGATTGGGCATTGCTATTTGATTCCAAATATAAAACTTTTAAAGGAAAACTTACGACATGATGGTTGGGACCTTATGAAGTGTAAACTGGTTTTGATAATGGATCTGTTAGAATCAGGACCATAGATGATTCTCAAAATTCCTTTGTAGTAAATGGACATCGATTAAAAGTATATCACAAACCCTTGTCTGGAGATGATTTTCTTCAGGAAATGTCTAAACAACCAGAAATAAAGATAGTAGGAGAAGAGTCTTCTCCTTCTGCTAATCCTTGATCATTTTTTGTTTCAGAATTTTGTAAATAATAAAAACAAAATAATAATAAAAAAAAATTATTTATTTATTTTTAGTTTTTGGATATGTTGACATATTGTTTTCAGTTTTACGGGATTTTTGAAGCAAGTACAGAATTGAATTTCATCACTTTTTCGCAACAGGTAAGAAGGTAAGATCATTTTATTTTGCGAAAAATTTTCATCAGTATATACTGTCTTGTTTTAAAATTAATAAATTTGAGCTTGTTTGCTCCCTTTGAATTGCTCATTAAAGTATGAAAGGGGCATTTATCAGGGATAGGATTATTCTTTACCAGGCCTGATAGATTATGATGGGAAAGAAACCCCCCTAGAGTTTTCTTTTAGCATTTTCTCAGACTCTCAAAACATGAGAAAGCAATGAGCATATACTAACTTGGGCTCGTAAAATCCACAAGTAAGTAATTACTGTTCCACCAAAATCATTTTCTACAAAATCTATATTTGCACTCACGTTGGATGACGTGGGATACATTAAGCTACACCTTCCAACAAGCCTCACTCCATCGACATCAACACCTTATCTAGAGTTGAGATTAGAGATTATTTAGTACCCTGGAATCTGCATGCCTTAATGGCAGATTTCCTTACTAACAATCTTGGGAATACCTCAATGTCTCTTGGTTGATAGATCCTACAGGTGACTCGACACCAAGACCTTTATTCATACCTGTTAGGATGTACTATAGGTACCTTGACGTCCATTAACATCAATGGTGGGTCATCTCACATTGGTTAATGACATTCATTAATGGTCGGTAATCCAATGATTTATTTTTGTGTTCGACTTCAGAACATTTATTCACACAAATAAGAATTGTACCATGGGTTAAAGCTTTGAAGTTGTTGTAGAAGACATAATTTTGGTTGATTCCTTTTAGGAATAAACAGGAGACAGGTTCAGGGATTTTCTTCAAAAACAAGAAATCTTTTATATCTCAGCAAGGTTCTGTTGCACTTTCCCAGCTACAGTAGTTTCCAAGTATAGAGCTTGAAGCTCGACATATGGCTTGTTTTCTATCTTGTTCAGGATGTCTTTGCTGCAATTATTATTGGTTCAGGTTTCTTTGCAGATCTCGGTTGATTTTCTCAATACCAGTCAGTACCAGACAAAATTAATCAGTCATAGAGGCTATCAGCAGCACAGACTCCAGTTACAACTTTGGCGTTCTCCAGATTCAAAATTGGTTTCAAAATTTCTGCAGTAAGAAAACACAGCATAACAGGGAGTAAGTAATCGAGCTCAGGTAAGCATAGTTTCATGTTAGTTTAATTTATTAAAATACATATTAATAACTTGAACTATGACTGCCTCGATACTCCAAGTCATTTCATCATTTCTATACTCTATACTTAAATGCTGAGTTCAATTCTTCTTGACACTTCGTGTCATGAAGAATGAACTACATTATAATGGTTGAATTTGACATGACTCATGTGAAATGATATTTTAACAAAGAACTACGACCGTCATCATTCCTTCACATGCTACTGATCCTCGCGACACTTAAAATGTGTTTCCATAATTCCTTACATGACCTATTTCATACATAATAATCTACTCCTTTTTTTCCCTCATCTAATTCCTTTGCTTACCTTTGAACCTTTTCTGTTATACTGAGTAGCATCATGGTGGCGAATTGCCACGAACCAGAGACTTATGCATATTTGGAGGCTCTTCCTGAGTATGAAGCCACCAAACACATCTTTCAAAAAGATGGATGGGAGCTATTCTTCAAGAAATTTGACGGGTATGATGATAAGATTACACTTCAATTCGCTCTGCCCTTTCATGGTGGACTGGCTAAAGTGGGCGAGTTGGAATTTGAAGTCATAGAGAAGTTCATTTCTGAAGTAATACAGTTACCCAGTATTGGTCAAAAATGGACGAAGGGACAGCTAGTAGACAAAAAGCTTTGCACGCAGCTCCTGCAACCCCTATATCGAAAATTACAATGGTCAGAAGGCACCTCGAGGTCGTGGTTAGAACCGAAATGGGCTCAGCTGCTATCCATACTTCAACGCTACCTCACCTATGAAGGTCTATACACGATTGTGTTCCCCTGTCATGCTCGAATCTTACTGCATTTTAAAGGTAACCATTTGGTGAACATCCCTTATCTTCTATTGAAAAGTTTGAAGAGAATGTCAGAACAAGTTCGCAAAGAAAAAGATTTTAGAGGCAATCTGTTTCATTTTGGTCTTGTAAAAATTTTGGTTAAGATTGCATTCTCCCATAAACAGGAATCCTGGGATATGTTTGTTATAAAAACCCTAGCTTCTAAAAATTCTAAAGATAAAACTCTTGAGTCAATTGCTATACAGAAGAAGTTGAGTTCTAAGAAGAAAGTTGTTAAAACCCTAGCCAAAGTCTGTAATGATCCTAAGTATACACCAGATTGTAATATTGAGTCCAATGACGATAATCCTGGCACTGAACACTCGTTTGATGTCCATAGTCGTGATGATGTGGAAACTAGTCATGAAAAAGTGGAAAATATTGTCCATACAAATGTAAATGTTGAAGCTCAGATTTCTTCTCCGACTGCTAAAACTGTTATTGATGTGGAAGAGCTCGAGGAGTTAATCGTCAAACCTAGAAGGAACCCTAAACGTAAATGCACACTTTCAGATATGGATAACTCTATGCTTAGTTATCCATTACAGGAAAGAATGAAAAATATGACTGATCATGAGGATGCTCTAGAGTCTTCTGAGATTGCATGGACTCTCTCTCAATTGATTAGAAATGTTCGTGAAGTCAATCATCAAGAGAATGTGCTCGAAGAAATTGCACAGGACAAACTAGTTGAGATACCAGTCGATACCCCTGTTCAAGTACCTGATAAGTTCACTCATGAATCTAGCCCAATTGATACCCATGTTCAAGTACCTGATGAGTTCACTCATGAATCTATCCCTCAAACACAACAAGGTCATTGTAAAACATTTGAATCTTACTGTGAAATCTCTTCTAGTAGATCTTTGCGACCAATGGTTGTTGGAAAAAAGGAATCATAGGTTAAAAGAAAAGTTACATGAATATGCCATACTAAATCGGCATATAAAAATAGAAAATGAACTTATGAAGCTCAGGCAAGCTCACTTCTTCGCAAAGATCGAGCGATTAAAATGGAAAAATAGATCTCTTTTGCAGAAGAATAAGAGATTGCAGAGCATTTCCAGGAAGCACATTACCATTAATCGGGTTCTTAAGAAGGAAATCAGAAACATAAAGAAGCATGAGAGATTGCAAATGTTGGTTGCAGCTGCTGCAACACTCTGATGAATCTTAACTTTTGACTTTTTGTTGCCTAAGGACAGGCAAAGTCTTCAGCTTGGGGGAAAATGTTAGTCTCCAATTTTGACCATATTTTTTCCTATATTATGTCAGATATACCCCCAGTCCATATCCAGTATCATTCCTTTCTGGCCTTACCTTGATACATTTCACATCATTTTTCCCTAAATGGAGCTATTCAAGGTATTCATATGATTTAAGTTATTTTTAATGTATTTTGCAACTTTAAACTGATATTGATACTAACATTGCATGAGTTAGGTACTTGTTTCCTTATCTGTACCAAGTACCGGCTTGCACTCAGTGGAGATGTCAAAGATTTGCATGATATTGCCAGATTGGAATGACATTTCCGATTCATATGATTGATCGAGTTATAGTTCAGATTTCAAATCTTGAATTTAATCTCTAAAGAACAGAATGTGATGACTCAAAGCGGAATTATAGAACCATTTGTTATGACGCTTATTTCTATTTTATAGTTCATGCTTCTTGACACTTCATGCCATGAAGCTGTGAACTTAGTTTTAACAAACGTTGAGTCATTTTCGGATCTAAGATTTGCTCAATTAATGTACTTATGTTCAAGTCTATTTTTGGGATTCACGATTGTATATGTAGAGAGGATCTATATAAACTCGGATCTCTCTCTCAAAAAACAGGTTATGTTATGTCATGTTATGCGATATTGTTGATAATACAATTTCTGAACCGTGCATTATATCATCTTTTCTGTTAAATGACCTGAGTTAATTTTCGAATTATGGAGCATGGGGAATGATACAATTACGCATGAAGTGATTTGATTTATTTTTGGTTTCGTTTTAGAGCGATTGCACCTCTTGGTTGGGCCCACCAACAGGTTCAATTCACTTTCTCTTTTCTATAGTATAGTTAGTTCGTTTCCAATTTTAGAATCTGTGTGTGAATTATTTTTAACTTGAAACTATTCTGTTAAATTCTGACTTGAATCATTTTCGTTTATTTCATTCTTAGTTTGGTATTATCTCGTAGATCATTGAATGTTAGAATGAGTTGCTTGCCAGTTGTGGAATTTGATGAATAATCCAATTGTTGATTAAGCTCTCTTAAATTAGTTTAGATTTACTCTGTTTTCAAGTTTCTAGTTTAATCATGTTTTGAAGTTAGTTTGAACTCAGATTTACTCTATTTTTAGGGTAGTTCACTTGTGGTTTGGTTAAAGGAAGCTTCCGATATTTGTAGGGTAAAGAAGGACATTGATTAGTTTCACTCTTGTTAGATTTAGAATTGCTTGGTATTTAGATTGAATAGAAGGTTTCTTTCTTGTATGGTCAAAGTAGATGTTTTGATGATTAGGTGTTTAGTTAATGGTAGATAGCATTGGATGATTTCTTTGGATTAGGAATAGAAATACAGTTGATTAACTTAGAATTATTTCTATTTGATTAATTAGACAAGATATGATCAGTTTTAAGATAATCATTAGGATTCAATTTATAAGAGTAAGTTTATGTTTTCTTCTTAGAATAACATATAGGTAGAAATTAGAATCTTACCAGCACATATAGTGTAGCAACTCTAAGTTTACTTACCCTGGTTTGACAATTTAGTGTTTTTAGGTAATTAAAATCTTTAATAAAACAGTCTGACAGGCACCTGCCTCATGCCACCGATGTCCCCTTTCCATGCCACAAGGTCTCCACTCCTGACAACATCACCACTAGACACATGGGCTCCCACGTGATCTTCATCGTGATACACATGTCCCCACGATTGAATGGTCAAGAGGGATCTCAAAGGATCCTTAGATCCATGGTCCACATTACTTCGTTGCTCTGACCTTCGAGGGGTTTTGACGCTACCACGTCCTTATTCTCCCGAAGTAGTCAACGTCAGACTAAATTCATAGTAGATCCGATGACTAGGAGAGAACCCAAAGGATCCCTAGATCAACGGTCCTGGTCACTTCGTGACTCCGACCTTCGGGGGTTTTGACTTCACTACCACTCCATTTTCCCGAAGCAGGACATCGCCGAAGTACCATGTGTAGGTCCCTTTTCCTAAATTATCGGATGGTAGGCAGGACTTCGAACGATCTTTCCCAAATCTACGACTCTCCTTCACTTCGTAACTTTGACGTTCGGGGAGTTTGATGCTATGGCATCTCCATTCTCCTGAAGTGGAATTTCGCTGAAGTCGTCTTAGTGTAGATCCTACGGCTGAGGGGACCCCCAAACATTCTGGATCGACGGTTCACGCTACCTCTCCATGGGTAGTTGGATTTTCGTTTAGACAGTAATATAGGTTCACCTAACCACTATGGAAACCGTTCATTTCCAATCAACTTGTCGGTAATCGAATCTCCTGGTTACCTTCGGCCAATTTAAGGCTTGTAAGTTTGACAATACTCCGAAGTCCCAGACTTCCAAAGCTTCGAATCCAGGAAGTATTAGCTCCCTTAGAATTAGCCTAAGGTCTTTAGGGGTTGGTCATATGGGTCCTCCCGAACGGATCTCGTCTGCTCGTCTTCTGAATGAAAATTTCTCCCCTTTAGAGGCTTGAATCTCGCTATCCTTCCTGAGTTTCATCAGTTCTAAAGGGATTAGAAGTTAGGCATTGGCGTGCGCTTTGCGCTCTTTCTCATGAGTTTAACAAACTCCTCCCTCCAGGAGACTCAGAACGATTGGGAGTGTCGACATGCACACGTGAAAATGTTCCCAAGGTCGACGAACTCACAGTTTATTTGTTTTAACTTGAATCACCACAGGGTTCGACCATTTACATGTACAAGCCAGATAGTTCCTTACTTGCTATTGGCAGCCAATTCACTTTTTCCATTGTCTTATAAGATGCCTACACCAATGTTTTGTAAACATCAATTTTTCGTCGCAATTTTTAAATAAACGACACTTTTATTTTTGCGACATTTACACATTTGCCTTCGTTTTGTTTTCACGACTGTAAGCATGAAAACTTCGTCTTTCGATGTCTCATTGAAATCATTATCTAAACTGTCATTATCTCTCTTATCGATATGCCTATTGCGCTCACCTTTTATTTATCATTATATAGCTGGCAAGATCCTTTGATCAGTACTCATGCTTCGATTGATTGTGTAATTTGGTTCTATTGAGTTTATAATGCATTGGCATTTGGATTTGTATTTTATTTGACCTACTTCACCTTTGGTTTCATATGATACATGGGTGTTATGATTTAATCTTTCATATCTATCTTTTTAATATGATACCTATGTTTGTGTTTTCATAACTATTGGCTTGTTGATTATATGAATACCCATTGGCACATTGGTTAAACTATTGATTATATGAGCTGACACATTGGCACATAGTTGATTTTGATTTCGATTTATATGTCGGGTGTTTAAAACTATGGCATAACGTTTGCGCGCGTTAGTTTATACATTGATTTCATTAGTCGGCCAAGTGATATGACTGTTGAACTATGCTATAATGGATTGAACAGCTATGTAAGCTGGCGGTTGTACTTTGGAAATAACTATCTTGCATGGCAGAGATAAGCTCCACCACCTTCGCACGATGGTATTTATGCCTATCCCTTATCCTCATTCACTTCTGTTAGCTCGGGTAGCTCTGCTCCTGTGTGTATTATGATCCAAACCCTCGGCTTACAATGTGCTCGGCTCCATGGCACCAGTCGTGCGAATCGAGCCAAACGACAACCAAGCCTTACTAATGTTTGACAATGCTCGGAAAGACTTGGAGGAAAATGGGTGGCTCACCTTTGTACAGCGATTTGAGGGTTTTAACCTCTATGTTGCATGACAATTCTCCTTGAATTTCGATGGCTGTAGAGCCAAGGTGGGTGAGACCCAGTTGGAAATTAACGAGGAATTTATCAGTTCTACTACAGGGTTACCTGCCACAGGCCAGCGTTGGTTCAAAAATTGTAAGGTCGAGGAGGTGGCATGGACACTGTTGTTCCTCTCACGAAAGGTCACCTCTTGTGACAGAGGTATGCCCATCTCTGCACTTAAACCACGATGGCACAATACTTTGATGGTACTCAAATAGTTCATGACCTGTGAAGGTCGATATGGACTTGTGTTTCTCTACCACCTGCGTTTGCTAATGAATTTTATGGGATACTCGTTGAATATGCCCTTTTACTTTCAGCGCAGCCTATATAAAATGTTGAAAAGGTTTAAACGGCAGAAGGCTGACAGTAGCCTATTCCACTATGGACTTATTAAACTGATCATCGTTTATCACTTGAGTTTACATGGTGATAGTTGAAGGGCTTTCATCGCCCGAAATGGTTTCGATGACACAAACCCTGTCCAGGTTGACAAACCTGTGGTAAGCGAAACCAAGGTCGAACCACCGGTGCCCTTACATATCCTATTACCCTCTCCTAAGCCTACGGTCGACCCTGCTATTGGCTTACCCGACGCTATAACTGAGAAGTTTGAGACTATTAAGAAGCCTACGATCAAAAAGCCCAAGGCAAACCCTACTGCTAATGCCAAAGGAAAAAGGAATGCCTGGCTCATTTTGAGAATGGCTAGAAATAAGCCTAAACCCTCCACTGAGCGAGACCCTATCGTCCTTAGTGAGGATTCGGATTCTGACGGAGAACGTTTCTTAGCTAGAGAGTACCCTTACTCGCAGGGTTTATGCACCGAACCACATTACGATTTCGTGACGAATCTTCCCCCCTGCCTAAGAAACGACCCTAGCTACCCTGGGATTAAATTGCCTAATGAAACCCTCAGCCATTTGACCAAACCCTCGCCTGCCCTTTCGAAGTCCACACAGTCATCGTATGACCAATGCGATTTATGGTTGGAACGATACTACATTGATGTTCCTCTACTCCAATCTAAAATCCAATCGCTAGAATATCAAGTTGCAGTGTTGACCAGCCAAAGAGATCAAATCCAAGCAACTGATAAGAAGCAGAAGACAACAGGCTCCATCCTTTTCAAGAATGTTGAATCAGCCACAGTTGTTATCAACTCCAAATTGTTGTGACCAAGCCCTTTTGCTCGCCATACAGGTATGATTTTGATATCGTTTTAGTTATGTGGTTGACCATGAGTAATATAGTGATTGAAATTTAGTCTTCGAATAACTCTGTTTACATTTTGAAACGACTCTGTCATAATGTGTTTATCCTGTACAGTGTTTTCGCTTGCTAAAAATGAATGGAATTTCGATTTGGTTACATTATTTACCCAGCTTAGTCACTGATAGATTTTATTGGATTTGATTGATTTTCGATTGGATTGGATTTGTTTGATTGAGTTAACGAAACTGATGGTCTGCTTTCAATTGAGTTTGTTTTGTATCCACTCCGAACAGGAAGTTTTTCATGCTCAATTTAGAATACGATCATGTCTGAATGTGATTTCATTATGGTTCGTATGCTGTGGTTGGCAAACAATTTCAATAAGTTTGGTTGTTACGATCTTGTAATATATTGTGTCATATAATTTTTCAAATCGAGAATACCACTCTATTCAATTTAATTTGGAAAGAACAACTCTGTTTTTATAAAAGAATGCTCTCATTTAAGTCTGTGCAAATGCACCCGAATCATGGAATGGATTTGATTCATGACAACTATGCTAAACCCCAGCCGATTGATTCGCTTGATTGGTTTGGTGTTAGTTCGATCATTTTCATGAGTTAGATTAGTATCATAAATGAATTCTCTATTTGATTTTGATTTGTAAAACGAGTTGGTAAATTCCAGATCAATGATTGGTATATATGTTAAATCTGGTTATAATTCGTTTGAATGAAATGATTTTGATCTAGGTAAGTCGATCTTGTATGCCCATTTGGCTAAAACAAACGATCGGATAATGCTTATGAACCCTAGTACCAACTGATTGATCTCATTATGATTCCATTTGCGGACAATTACGTGCCAGTAATGGTTTAATTCGCTTATGGTATAAATTGTTTGCTATGTCGTTACAGCTATAATGATTGGAAAATGATTTTGTTTGGATTCGATCGTATCTCCTGTTTAACCATTACCTACGATTTGTTTGATCATATTGATTTCAATTGGATATCAAACGATTTTACAACTGTTGGATTATGATTCTGTTCACCCGACTTATGATAACAATCAAAACAGAGTACACCTATTTCTGTATTCGGTTGAATGATTTTGATCCTGTTTGATTTCGAATGGTATAATAATTTCAAACTAAATGATTCATTTTCAAATAGCTATTGGATTTTAATTGAATTTAATTCTTTAAAAGCTTTTTAATCAATTTTAATGTTGATTCTGTGTCTTATTTAGACTAGCTACAGAATCAGAGGATTCTGTAGCTAGTCTATAGAATTAGATTTTTATTGTTTTATTAATAAAATATCCCTCTAACTTGTCTATTTCTGACCTGTTTCAATTAAATTCGAACTGCATGGGACATGCTGGACAGTTCAAGAGATATCTGGGTATTTTAGTTTTATTGCAGTTTCCTAGTTTAGTTAAAACTTGGGATATCTTCCCAGATTTATGTAAACAGTTTGATAACTTCCACAGGGAGGTTTTACCCTGTGGAAAACTTATAAATACTTATTATTTTTGTAATAAGGATCATCCTCACTTGTGGGAG
>SNQJ01S0011138.1:219921-241564 GCA_010110895.2 Picea sitchensis
AATACAAACTGAGACAGAAGTTGATGTTCTGCTACAGCTTTTGCTTTCATAATATCAATCTTTTGTTTCATGTTTATGCATATCAATTTGCATTTGATTAGTGACTACTTTAGCTATCATGGTCTTTTGCAGAATGATATGAATTAATTAATGTGATACATGGCTGATTTCTTTCACTAATTTAAAGAATACATCAATTACTTAGTTCAGCTAATGAATGACAGATTTCTCTTCTTCATCAATTGAACTATTATGTATAGATCTTTGCACAAAGGTTTATCTAACTGTGAAGATTTATAAATTATAAGATTGTTGTTATTTTTATGTCTTGTTTGTCCTGTAATCAAACTTGTAGAGCATTGCAGCGTATCGTTTACGAGAAGCTCCTGGATAATTCAGTGTGGGTTTCCTCCCTCTGATCTTCTAAAACAGTCATCATACACAGGACAAACCTGGAGCGTTTCCAGGTCAGTTTGTTATTTATGTGTTTAGTATATTTATTAGTAGTTTAGTTAGATATATGTTTAGTTAGATTTATAGTTAGAATTAGTAGATTAGTGATTTAGTTTAGTTAGTTTTGTTTTATTTCTTGTTCATGGAATCATAAAATCAACAAAAAATATCTTTCACTATCTTAGGGCAGAATATAAATGAATTTTTCAGGTTTTATTTAAATCTGTGAATTGTAGATATTGTACATTTTGTGAATAAGTTATATTTCAGTTAGTAGTTAGATAGTTAATTATTTAGAGTTATTATAGTAGTAGTTAGTAGATTGCATATATAGAATAGTTAGATTAGTTTAGTTTGTTTTAATAATTTGTTTTAGTTTAGTTTGTTTTATTTGTTTTTAGTTAGATTAGTTATATTCGTTAGATTAGTTAGTTTAGATTAGTTTTCTTTTTTTGTTTTCTTAGGACCTTAGATCGGCTAACAGAGCCGCTAAACCCGTCAGGGTGGTTCATCCCAAACGGCTTGGGTTATTAGACAACCTCGGACCAGTTCCACTCTTCCAGTTCATGGACGATCGATTTCGCCCGTCAACACTTTCCTGCTTCCTCACACTGATTTTCCCTATTATCTGGCACGTGCTCCTTTTCTGGTCACTTTTCTAACTGTCTTCCTTAATTGTTGTGTTGTTCCCCAAAAATTTTTGCACTGACATCCATCACTAGGTAAATCTATGCCATTATGTTTCATTTATAGATGATTTCTCAAGGAACACATGGATTTATTTTCTGAGGAAGAAATATGCCGTATTTGATAAATTTAAAGAGTTTAAGGCTCTGGTAGAAAATCAGAAAGAGAACAAAATAAAGGTGTTGAGGAAAGATAATGGTGTAGAATTATGTTGGAATGAATTTGAAGAGTTCTATAATAAGTGTCATATAGCAATGTAGAAGAGTACTCCATACACAACTAAAAAAAATGGGGTTGCAGAAAGTATGAATAGGATGTTGATGGAAAAATCAAGGAGCATGCTCAATGGTGTCAAGTTAGGACAAGAATTATGGGCAGAGGAAGTGGGTACTACATGTTACCTGGTAAATAGATCAGCCTCATCAGTGTTGGTGGAGAAAACGCTACATGAGGTATGGACAGGTAAGAAACCCTCTCTTGAACATCTCAAATTTTTTGGTTGTGATGCTTATGTACATGTTCCAAAGGAAAATAGGAGTAAGATAGATAATAAAGTTGAAAAGTGTATCTTTATTGGTTATAAAGATGGTATGAAAGGTTATAATATTTGGAATCCAGAAACTAAGAAGACAGTTTATAGTCGAGATGTTGTTTTTAGAGAGGTTAAATATGTTTCCAAATAGGAATTCTTACCAAGGAAAGAAGAAACTGAGAAAATAGAGTTTGAGTTGGGTAATGAAAAATCTGAACCAATAGATGAAGATGAATCAGAAGAAGAAGAATCTTATACTCCAGTATTAAGGAGATCTATGAGGGAAAGAAGGAAACCAGAAAGGTATAGTCCACCTAATTTTTGTGTTAGTTTTGCTTTAAATATTATTGACGATGATCCGATAATTGTCAGGGAAGTATTGAATTCATAGGAGAGTAAACTCTAGAAGAAGGCCATGGTTGAAGGGAGGGATGGATTGGATAAGAATGAGGCATGGGATCTAGTTGAGGTTCCAACTGGAAGAAATATCATTGATAGTAAATGGTTTTTTAAGAAGAAGTTGAATGAAAAAGGAAAAGTGGAGAAACACAAAGCTCGGTTAGTAGCAAAAGGTTATTCCCAGGTAGAGGGAATTGACTTTAGTGAATTTTGTTTTCCTATTGCCAAGTTAACTTCTATTAGATTTCTTTTATTTGTTGCTTCTACTTTTGATTTTGAAATAGAAAATATGGATATGAAGACATCATTCCTCCATGGGGATCTAGAAGAATAAATATACATCAAACAACCAGAATTATTTGCAGTGAAGGAAAACAAAGAGCTAGTCTACAAGCTAAAGAAGTCATTATATGGTCTAAATAAATCACCTAGGATGTGATACCAAAAGTTTGACACATATATCCTTGGGCTAGGATTTGTGAGAAGTAGGGTTGATCACTATATATATTCAAGCAGGTTGGTAATCACTTCATTTATGTAGTGTTGTATGTCGATGGCATGTTGCTGGTAGGAAATAACATGGATGTTATCAAGGAGGTGAAATTGCAGTTATCATCCAAATTTTACATGAAGGATCTTGGTGCTGCTAACTTCATTCTAGGAATGGAGATTAAAAGAGATCATGCAAACAAGAAAATTTGGTTGAATCAAAGAAAATATTTTGAGACGATATTGCAAAGGTTTAATATGCAGGAAAGTAAACCAGTAAAGGTTCCTATTCCTATAGGTGTAAAGTTATCTGCATATCAGTGTCCCAAGACACGGAAAGAGGAATAGGACATGTCCCATGTTCCATATGATAGTTTGATTGGAACTTTGATGTATTAAATGGTCTCTACTAGACCAGACATTGCACATGCAATGGGAGTTTTGAGAAGATATATGTCAAAACCAGGGAAGGAGCATTGGAAAACAATAAAGAGGGTTTTTCAGGTATCTGCATGGCACATATAGCTTTAGATTGTTCTACCAAGGAAGACCAGGATTGGACAAAGTGTTGGATATAGATGATTTTTTTTATGTAGACTGGGATGGAGATATGAATCGTAGAAGATATAGAAGTGGGTATGTGTGTAACCTATTTGGAGGAGAAATCAGTTGGATGAACAATATATAGGTTGTAGTGACACTCTCAACTATAGAAGTTGAATACATGGCAGCCACTCCTGCATGAAATGAAGTAGTATGGGTACAAAGATTGTGTTTAGGTATTGGGTTGGTACAACAAGCAATAAGGTTAGATTGTGATAGCTAGAGTGCAATCTTCATGGCAAAGAACCCAACTAGTCATTCAAAGACAAAGAATATTGATGTTCAATATCACTTTGTGAGAGATATGGTTGAATGAAAGAAGGTGTTGTTGGAGAAGGTAGAAACTTTGAAGAATGTTGCAGATTTATTGACAATGTCTATGAGATCCAAGAAGTTCTTCTTCTGTAGAGAAACAATAGGCATTATTGTCATGGATTGTTGACTATGTAATCTTGTGACCCCCTATATGAAAAGAAAACAACAAATGGGAGAATATTTGGTAGGTGTTATATTATTTTCGTGTGTGGGGGGGGGCGCATAGGTATCCTGGAGCTGACGGAGATTGGGGCAACGCCCAAAAAAATGTTTTTGGAGGTTTTTGCTATTTTAGCGTTTTTCTCTATTTTTAGTGGTTTTGTAAATTAATCTGAGATTAAGGGATTAGGGTTTTGGTAGCTTAAAGATAATGAAAATATTTTATATATTGTATTTGTGAATGGTGAAATTAACAAAATGAAGAGTTGTGAGGTGTGGCACTAAGGAAGGCTAGTTTTCTCCCGGTTAAGGGTTTCCAACGTAAATTTCTATGTACTATATGTGTGAGCCATTGATTAATTATTGTTTTGCTTAGAATATATATGCATTATTTTACTTCATAGAGTTATCATACAAATCAGTAAGTGCAGACACAAACAGATCTCCCTAATTTCCGCAGGAAGCTAGAAAAAGAAAAGATAGAATACAAACTTCACCTTAGACTTCATTGTCATATAAACTAGTTTAGAGAGGTACAAGTGACATGCCTTTTAAATGACACTTGATCTTTTTTATTGTCATCCTTGTAGCTCCTTTGATTTTGTGGGATGGTGAACCTGTTTAAGAAGCACAAACCAACAAAGAGAGAAAACAAAGATATATACATTCCAATGAATTCTATTTATAAGATCAAAGAGTTATACAATAAAAGTTAAGATACCTTTATAGGGAAGAAGTGTATTGTTGCATTATATTAAATGGAAAGTGGGGAATACAACCCATGCATTGGTGTTGCAAGGTCCCTTTCAATGTCTCTTTTCTCGAACACACACACCTTTGCTCCAATGCCTTTGATGAAGAAGATCCACAATCTGACTTAGAGAACTAAATCAAAGCTCCCAAGTATAATCTGTAGTAGAACTCTTCATCCATATGCAATCCCTTGCAAACCTTAGCCTTTTCCATAAGAGATCCCTCTTTATATAGGGTGAAAGAGAGATGGATGAGGGGATTAGGATGATCCCACTAAATCAGAGAAGCGAGTAAGATCCAAACCGATCATAGGCCACCTCATCTTCTAGAAGATTCCCTTCTAGAACATTCGTGAATTTTGATTTTTCCTTTTCTTAAGTATCGTCACACCCTATGCACATGCAGCCTGCCACGACTTCGCAGTCCAGATTTAGTGTAGAGTGTGACGATCAGGCATCGTCGCACCCCATGCATACATCAGGGTGTGACGACCTTCCTTGTTATATTTTTTGAAAGAGGAAAAGAAAACCACTTTTCTCATGGAGAAAGTCTCTTTTAATATTTTCAGGGAAGATGACAATGAGTTAAGCACATATTGTCAGTTGATCACTGAGTTAACCAAAATAATGTGTAACACATAGGTTTAAAACTTACATAACTAAATATTCTTCCAATTAAACTTCCTTTCACCACCCACCCATCCAGACACATTCCTTTTTCATTCTTACTGCTACTCTTCTCGCCTTCAATTATGTGAACTTCAGAATTTTTGTTACATATTTTTCACTTCTATATCATAAACTCTTTGAGAGAATAGATTGTTGGAAAATTGGTTTTCATTGATGTCAAACCTAAAAGAATCTCAAAATCTTCTAGAATTGATGGGTGTATTTGAAGAAGTCTCCAAAGTGGTCCCCTTATGGTGTAGCTTTAAGCATAGCCCTCATAGGAAGAAACTTTGAAGAATTCTACAAGAAGCCCTAGAAATATGGTTAAGTGGTAAGAAGCCTAAAAGGCATGGTCATGAAGCTCAAAGTTAATTGAATAAAATGAACATGAAGGACATTGAAAATTCATTCAGAACCATCATAGATAGATATTCCTTGTCATGTTGTTTCCAATGATAGGTGGCATGCCACGTGGTTCCTGATGGTTGAGAATTTATTCCCTCTTAAATATGCAGCCCCGAAGTATGGTCAAGAAGCTCTGGATATAAGGTTAAAGAAGTTACAAGTTGTCCCTAAAGTCAAGTAAAGGATAAAATTTGTTTCAAACAAGAAGTTACAGGTCAGCTCAAAGATCAAGTAAAGAAGTTACTTGGAAGGGTATAAATACACATCAATAACTTTTCATTTAATCACCAAGAAAGGATGTGATTTCTTAGAAAAAGTGAAGTAGTGGAGTTGTGCGGAGGAGGGAGTGCTTGAAGTCGCAAATTGGAGAAGGTTTTTCAGAAAACCCTATTTGAGTAGACCTCCGCAGGTCAAGTATAGGGTGTCCTGTGAGGCCCTGTTGGTTGTCTTGGTATTGTCATGCGAGGCCCCTCCTATTTCCCAGTCTAGTATCATGAGGCTAATAAACATTTGAATAAGGTTCTACTCTCTTGATGTTGAATTTAATGAAGGTTTGATCATTTGTGATCTTATACACCAGGTTTTTAGATGTTGAAAGGTATGTTTTTCTCTATGTTTTGAGGCTTGTTTCTTGGAGATTATGGCATATGCTTTGAGGCATATCTTGGAGGTTATGGTATATGTTTAAGGCATATCTTGAAGGTTATGGTATATTCTTGAGGCATATCTTGAAGGTTATAGCATATGTTTTGAGGCATATCTTGTATGGTTTGGCACATGCTTGAGGCTTATGTCTTCGATATTTTGGAAAATGGTTTGAGGTATATATTGGATACTTTGGCACATGGTTTGAGGTATATCTTGTATATTTTGGCACATGGTTTGAGGTATATATTGGATATTTTTGCACATGGTTTGAGGCATGTATTGAAACATGGGCACATGTGTAAGGCATATCTTGGAGGCCTTAGGTATATGTTTTGATACATATCTTGATAATCTTGGGAATATGATTTGGGCAATGTTATTGGTAATTTTGGCATAATATTTGTGGGTGAACCATATTTGATTATAATGATGTATCAATATCAATGACAGTAACAATGACAGGTTTATTCTCTCATTTATATTTTCGGGAGGAGGGAAAGGGTAAGGAAAGAGGGTTGGAGACTCCTTCCAGTTAGAGCTCGAGAATACAGGAATTTGTAGCTTCCTTCAGGTTGGATCCAATAAACTAGTGGGTTGGAGCCTCCTTCTAGTTGGATCTAGAGAATCTAGGTAGTTGGAGCTTCCTTCAGGTTGGAGCCTATCAACTAGGGGGTTGGAGCCTCCTTCCAATTGGAGAAAGAAAATTTAGGGAATTGTAGCTTTCTTCAGGTTGGATCCTATAAACAGGCGGTTGGTTCCTCCTTCCATTTGATGCTGGAGAATTTCAGAAGTTGGTGCTTCCTGTGGATGTAATATTCAAGATATATATTAATATGTGTTATGTGGTTTTCTCCCATTTGGGTTTCCATGTAAAAATCTTGTGTACTATGTATTTGTGGTTACATGTTTATGATATCTTGAATGCAATCATAAGTTATAAATTATCGATAACTTGATTTTTACATGTTAAGGTTAAAAATGGTAAAAAATGCTCAAAATTGATTCACCCCTCTCTCATTATTGGTGAATATTCCAACAATTGGTATTAGAGCGGGTCCTTCAGAAACATTCTAACCATTGGAAGGTAGATCATGGAGTGAACTAAGAATGGAACAACAAGGTTTAATGGTCAGAACTATTCCTACTAGAGAATAAGGATGAGAACATTCTTGCAAGCACAGGGATTTGATGTCTGGGAAGCAGTCTTAAATGGATATAAGGCACCTTCCACTCCCCCAATAGATAAAGATGCAAAGACATGTTATGAAAAAAAATCTAAGTATGAGAATGCTATTCTAAGTGTCCTTGTTGGTTTATTATATGTCAAGTTTATGCATTGTGAGTCTGCAAAGGAAATTTGGGAAAAAATTCAAAATGTCTACGAAGGAGATGCCAAAGTCAAAGCGGCCAATATTAAAACTTATAGAGATCACTTTGAATAAATAAAAATTAAGGAAGATGAATATATTGCAGCTTATTTTCTGTGAGTTGATGAAATAGTAAATGCTATCAATGGATTGGCAGAAGAAATTAAAGAACCATTAATTGTTTAAAAGGTACTAAGGTCTCTTCCAATGAGATTTGACCCTAAGATTTCATCATTAGAATAAAGAGAAGATCTTTCTACGTTGAGAATGGATGAGCTACATGGAATACTTACAGCTTATCAAATGAGAATAGAATAGAATAATCCATCCAAGAAGGAAGTAGCTTTCAAAGCATCCAAGAAGACAAGAAAGAATAAATAAAATTCACATTCAAGCTCCTGTTGCAGCAATGATTCAGATGAAGAAATAGCCAACTTCATGAGGAGGTTGAATATATGAACTGACAAGTACAAAGGTAAGCTTCCCTTAAAGTGATTTAATTGTGGTAAAATTGGTCATTTTGCTGCTAAATTTCCTTATTCTAAGAATTCAGATAGTGATGAAGAAGAAGTTCCCAAGAAAGAAAAGAAATATCAAAAGGGAAACAAGCAAGAAAATAAAAGAAAAGTCTCTACTCAAAATACAATAGTTCCGCATCTAATGAGGATAGTGATAGTGACAGTGAATCAGAAAGAGTACTCTTCATGGAAGTGGAAAATTAGAAAGGAAACCTTGAATATGGCAAAGAGGATTATGAAGAAGGTGAAGTGGATCTTGAGGCAGAACTAATCAACGCTTTGAGTGAGATAAAAACAGAAATGAATAAAAAAAAAGTTCATCAAGGAAGAGTTGATAAGGAGGGTTATCAAAACCCTAACAAAAATTCTAAACAAGTCCAGCAAATTATCAAAAATATAAAGCTTCAGCTAGAAGAAGCCAGAGTAATTGAAGAAACAGTCAAAACTTAGTTGGAAGAAAAGAATAAAATAAACAATTATTTGGAAGTTGAAATAGTATCACTAAGAAAGGAAATTCAGAAGAAGGACGTCTGGTAAAACCTTGGCAACAAAACCAAAATGTTGGATGAAATCATCAACAGTCAAAGGCCATGATATGAAAAGTCTCGACTAGGATACAAGAAAATTCATACTGAGAAGGGTTCAAGCTCCATGATGAAAGAAAAAAAGAATCAGAACAAAAGAGTTATGAAGAAGTCATCAGAGGTCCCTGCAAGAAGGAAGAATGCAAGCCTTCAAAGGAAAATATTTAGGTAATGGAGATCATTGAAGAAGAAGATCATATGATCATAGGAGTGTGGAATCAATAATCAGCAATGGAAAGGAATTAATACATAAGAGGTGTATCTCCAATAAGACCTTCTACCTCCAGGCATAAAAGAAGCTTAAATCATTCTGAAGGAAACTATAGAAGAGAAGATCATGATCAACTAAGACATTAATTCCAAAGGATGACATCACAAAGAGGATCACTTGCTTCCAGGTATCAAATTTTCTTTCCTAGTTATTGTTTTACTTGTAATAACTTTGGACATAAAGATGTAGATTGCAGAGTGTATGGAATAAATGTTCAAGCAAGAGATGTTTATGTTCCCCCCTACAATATTGAATGTTACAAATTCCACAACTATGGACACTCGTGACCGTATAAGCATGATGAAGCCTTCCATGAAGGAAAAAATAGATATCAAGTACAAGAAGGTTTAGAGAAGAACACAAAAACAAGAAGAATAGGTGAATGAACAACTCTCATAGATTATACTCATAGGATTTTCAGATGTGCGTGTTGATGGGATATTTACCCCATGACTTTGGGTCAAGTCATAGCAGATCGAAATTGTATTGAGAAGACTTAAATATTCCCTCACAAACAAATATGAAAACTAAAAAATAACTACTTTTCAGTAGGAGAGAGTAGGGAAAGAGATAAGGAGAAAGTGTGCACCTTAAACCCTTCGTTCAATGTTGATCCCCGCTCCTTCTTTTTGAAGCGCTCATGATCCTTTGTCGAAACAAGCCTGCAAGATGAAATAAAGACAAATGTTGCAATGAGGTACTTACATAATCAAGTAGGATATATATAATGTGTTATATCCAAAGAAAATATGAGAGTGATAACACACAATATTGCAATGAACACCAAATTGGAGGGAAGGAGGACTCTTCTATTAACACCAAATATCAAAGTCAGCTAGAACCTGACTCGCTTCTAGCACTGCTTCAGATCCAACCTCTTGAGTTCCTCCATATTTCTTTCAAGCATCTACTCAACAATGATACTCTTCATTGGATAGCCTAATAAGGATAAGAAGACACCTTATGACTATACAATATGGAAGAAACACTGGAAAAGGATTTTCTAGGTTGGGGGATGATACTTAGAGGAAAAAAGGAATAAGGAAGCTTCTTGGATACCAATAGCATAACCTTGCACCAAAATAATTCCCCTCATTCCAGCCCTCAATGATGATTTTATATCTTCCCCAAGGGGTTAGGTAAGTTGGAATCCATTTTGTATGGGTATGGGGATGTTAGGGAACCCGCCCAATCGAAAAACTTTCCTGAAAACTCAGGATTATTCTATTTTTCATTATTTTTTATGGCATCCATGGGTTTAATACTAACAAATCATGGATTTCCATGATTTGCATCAAAGGAGACCGTGGATATGTGGAAAATAAATGTTTTTTAAATGATCTGCATGAGGCAAGTTGGGAATTTGTCTAGCAAGACAAGGGAAAGGGTTAGGCCATGGCACAAATGCATAGGTGTGGAATTTTGTGCTATAACAATGTGAGAGCATGATCAATCTATAGGTAAAGAGAAATATGTCAAGATTCAAAAGGATGATCCTACATCATAATAGTATTATATATTGTTCTAAGGAATCTATCTTGGATACTCCCAGTAATGTGAATATTGAAGAAGGGGAGTTTAAACAGTAGATATTAAAGATTGGAGAACTATATTTCGGGTAGTTTGAAGTGTTTGTATATTTGGGGAAGGAATATTCTGAATGGTCTGATGGAAGAGGTAAAAAATGTCGCATGACATATTGGAACACATCTCCATGCAAGTATTAATAGGTTAGCTAACAGTTACGAGGAACGTCATTGGCACACTTTTGAGGCAAAGATTCATGATTGTATAAAGGATTCCAAGCATGTATACAAGCATATATATATTCAATATAGATTTGAGAATATGTACTTGATGAAAACTCATATATTTTGATTTGAATATAGAGAAGACTCATGGAAATATTTGATTCAGATTGAGAAGTAGAAATATTTAGTGATCCGTTGCAGTAGATTTGAAGAAGCTCTCATAACAGTAAAGTGACAGATGGCTCAACATTGTGTAAAATTGAGTAGAAGATTCATGGATAGTTTTGTGACATATGGACAAGATATGAATTCATGAGACATTTGGTGGTATAGAATATAATACTTGACATGAACCATAGAAGATACATGACAGCGAATGAAAGCACGAGCTTAAGAGGAATTTCAGAAAGACTTGTTGTCATTGTCATCAAGAGGAATGTTCAGTAAATCATATGACTTATAAAAAGAAGCATATTGATAGGTGGAACAAACTGGTCACAGGAAGGAAAGTCGTGAGAGGCACAGAAATACAAGGGGGAGATAAACCGTTATGATGAGTTATATTGTAAAGAGGAGATTGTTAAATGATTATGTCATTGATGTCAGCTTAGTGAAGACATGAAAATCCATAAATACTTGAAGACAAGTGAGGAAGGAAATTTGATAAGAACACTTTTAATATACGTCATTGGATTATACCAGGAAGTACCAATGGATAAGAATCCATGGAAGAGAGGAAAGGAAGCATATACAAGAATCCTACATTCGTCTACATGAAATTTTGCAAAGACGACAAGGGGAGAAAAACTGTCAGGGAGAGTTACCCTTTTCCATTGATGTTAAAGAGGGAGAGAAAGATCAGAAGCATGAAGATAGGGGGAGTGCATGGAGACAAGGGGAGCAATGATCACAGGGATAGTAAGAGTTTTTCCATCACTGCCAAAGGGAGATATTGTTGGAAAATCGGTTGTCATTGATGTAAACCCTAGAAGAAGTCTAGAATCCTCTAGAAGAGATGGGTGTATTTGAATAAGTATATAAAGTGGTCCCCTTATGGTGTATATTTATAAATGTCCTGCAAAGAAAGACTCTTTGAAGAATTCTACAAGAATCCCTGGAGATATGGTTAAGTAGTAAGAATCCCCAAAGATGTGGTCATGAAGCTTGAAGTTAATTGAAGAAAATGAACATGAATAACATTGCAAATGCATTCAGAACCATCATATATCGATAGTCCTCATCATGTTGTTTCCAAAAATAGGTGTCACACCATGTGGTTCCTCACGGTTGATAATTTATGCCATATAAAATATGAAGCCCCAAAGTATGCTAAAAAATCCCCATATCTAAGGTCAAAGAAGTTACAAGTTGGCCCTAAAGTTAAGTAAAGGAGAAAATTTGTTGCAAACAAGGAACTACATTTCAACTCAAATATCAAGTAAATAAGTTACTTGGACGGGAATAAATACACATCAAGAACCTCTCATTTATTCACCAAGAAAGGATGTGATTTATTAGAGAAAGTGAAGTAGCAGAGATGTGTGAAGGAGGGAGTGCTCGAAGCCATAAATTGGAGAAGTTTTTTCAGAAAACCTTATTTGAGCAGACCCATGCAGGTCAAGTATGGGGTGTCTTGCGAGGCCCCCACCAGTTGTCCTGGTATCATCACACAAGGCCCTTCCTATTTCCTGGTCTAGTCCCGCGAGGCTGAGAAAAGTTTGAAGAAGGTGTTACTCTCTTGATGTTGAAGTTAAGGAAGGTTTGATGATCTGAGATCTCATGCACCAAGTTTCCAGATGTTGAAAGGTATGTTTTTCTCTATGTTTTGAGGCTTTTATCTTGAAGATTATTGCATATCTTGGAGGTTATGGTATATGTTTGAGGCATATATTACAGGTTATGGTATATGCTTGAGGCATATTTAGGATGTTATGGAATATTATTTGAGGGATATATTGGATGGTTTGGCACATGCTTAAGGTATGTTTTGGCACATGCTTGAGGGTTGTATCTTGGATATTTTGGCACATGGTTTGAGGTATATCTTGGATACTTTCGCACATAGTTTCAGATATATCTTGAATATTTTAGCACATGGTTTGAGGTGTATCTTAGATATTTTGGAACATGGTTTTAGGCATGTCTTGAAACATTGGCACATGTTTAAGGCATATCTTGGAGGCCTTAGGTACATGGTTTGATTCATATCTTGATGATATTGGGCATATGACTTGGGGGATGTTATTGGAAATTTTGGCATAAGCTTTATGTGGTTGAACCGGTTTTGATGATAATGATGTATCAATATTACTGATAGTAACATTGACAGGTTGATTCTCTCATTTATATTTTTGGGAGGAAGGAAGGGGAAAGGAAAGGGGGTTGGAGCCTCCTTCCAGTTGGAGCTGGAGAATATAGGGAGTTGGAGCTTCCTCCAGGTTGGAGCCTGTAAATTAGGGGGTTGGATCCTCCTTCCAGTTGGAGCTGGAGAATCTAGGGATTTGGAGCTTCATTAAGGTTGGAGCCTATAAACTAGGGGGTTGGAGCCTCCTTCCAGTTGGAGCTGGAGAATTTAGGAAGTTGTAGCTTCCTTCAGATTGGAGATTATAAACAGGGGGATGGTGCCTACTTCCAGTTGGTGCTAGAGAATTTTGGAAGTCGGTGCTTCATGTGTATGTAATATTCAAGATGTATATTAAAAAGAATTATGTGGTTTTCTCCCAATTGGGTTTCCACGTAAAACTCTTGTGTACTATGTATATGTGGTTATATGTTGATGATATCTTGAATGAAATCATAAGTTATAAATTTTTGATAACTTGATGCTTACATGTTATTGTTAAAAAAGGTAAAAAGTGATCGATATTGATTCACCCCCCTCTCAGTATTGGTAAATATTCCAACATAGATATTTATACGAAAATATTTACCCAACGATTTTCCACATATCCAAAGAATACGGGGTCAGATATAGATCTCCACAAAACTAGGTTGCACCGAACTATTGAAAACACCTTCTTTTTCGTGCTTGATTTGTTCAAAGAATATGCTTAACATACAGTTGTCGTCGTATTTGTTCTTGGATTCAATCTCATCCATTGATTTACTTCATGGTCCATCAAAACATAGAATATGCTCTTAGCGCTCAGAATTCATCTAATCTATCCTTGATTTGATCTCAGTCATCGATCTATTCTTATTTAGTATATCAGGACTACGTTTCTTCGGTTCACAGTCACCATTCGTTCATATCTTAGATTCATATCTACCATACATCTGTCGTTTACCAATAATTTACCAATACTTAGACAATTTATTGAAGACTCACTACGGGTTTGTGAGTCTAAGACACATCTCTTCACATCGCCATGATGTCCAAATTGCACCCCCAAGTTTCTTCATACTCATTTTCCACCCACACTTATATGCATTTCCAAACATTTAATTGTGGTTCGTCTGGACCGTCCGATTTGTGACACGTGAAATTGTTTGGGCTAACGGATCTCTGAGACATGTTTATCTCCTGGGTTATCCAAAATGTGACATGTGGAAATTTTATGATCCGTCGGATCTCTGATACATGGCTACCTCTTGGGTCGTCTGATCTCTCATTCTTAGTACTTAGTCATTTCTTCATAATTAGCCAAATCTTCAAGATCTTATCGAGGGTCCATGGGTTTTCTCTTATTCTTATCATCTTCCCAATATTTCTTTGTGCTCACTATCTCCATGAAGTCTCAACACTTAGTCACTTTTTGATACTTCTTTGTCCATCCAATTTTTGGTACTTAGTTTTTTTTCCAACTTTTCACTATGGGTATGCGGGGTCGGAGGTTCACACTCATTTCTTTACATACCTCTACTGCTCTATAATATCTCAACATTTAGTCATTTTTCAATATTTCACCACAGGTCGCGGGACTATAACATTTGCCTGATTATTGTGGATTTTTCCATCTGACCAATTCAATATTCATACTTACCCATTTCTTGAGACATTAACCATTCGACATATTCTTGATACTTAAACATTTTTCCAATATTTCATCGTAGGTCTGCAAGGCCACATGACTATTTCATTTCTCCGTACATAATTTTGATTCAATATTGCTCCATGACATCTTGGGACTTAGTAATTTTTTAGTTCCCACCATAGGCCTCAAACCTTTGATCTTGTTCATTGATCTTAGAGAATCAATGGTCAGGATTTAACCATCTTTGTGTCCATTTTTCTTCATACCAAAAGGTTACTCTACACATAAGGTTTCCTAGCTCGTATATTCACTTTCAAGTGATGTAAAAGAGATTTTTCAATATAAACCATTAGAATATGATTTTCCCAACGAATGTGGGATATATGAACATGGTATTTTTCCATGTTATTTCTTGCATGCTCAAAATTTATGTGTCCTAGGAATTTGACTCCAACTCGTGCACTCTTTTTGCTTCCTTTTTCTTCCTCGTCATTAATATAAACACATTCTTCATCCTTTATTTATGTCCTTGCACTTATTCTGTAGATCCTTCACCGTTATTAACACAGAGTCTTCTTATTGTCTTCTTTATCTTGACAGCAATGGTATACAACGTGTTGAGAATACTACACAATGAAAACATCAAGGACAACACCATGTCCACTTTGACATCAATGAAAACACCTTTTCAACATGCATGTGGACTCTCCAAGGCCATAAAATTGAAACTAGGAAATCACTAGAGAGAGTTAAAATCCATTACTATCTAGGAGTGCTTGCTAGTAAAGTACCTCTAATACAGGCGTCAAGCACAAGGTCGCACTAGAGCAAGTGGGATGATATTCCCGCTTCACTTTTTTTGGTTTCCATTGGACTACTATGTGTATGTGGGTTTTGGAATGGAGTGGTCTCACTTCTCTCAGAAATTTCAATATTTTTCCCTACTCGTACATGTGGTCTTGGATTATGACTATTCCTCCCAGTCATTGATTGCAAAGAGGTATCCACAGTAACCTTTTCTAGGGAATGGCATAGGTGATTGTGGGTGGGAAGTACTCACGATACCTAAGGTTTACATCGAATCACTATTTTAGTTCCCCTAGAGGGTGCCCATCTTCATGAGGATACTTGGACCGGGAAGGGTTGTTACATGTAGGTTGTCGTAATTGTCTCTCACACCTTCACTAACCAGGTCTTGGGGACTTGACTACTTATGGGTCCAAATTGATTTTCAAGCAGGTAAAGGAGAACACATAATGGCAATTCCCAATGATACCTATTATTGTTTGGTGTAGCATTTTCAATCAATATGTCTTCCTAGTTGCTACTAAGAATTAAAAGAAGAAAAAGGGGAAATTTACAATTAATTGTCCCCCAAAGAATTCTAATTAATTATAAACCTACTATGAAATAAAAACAAACTAATCTACAACTACTTCTAACCTATCCTTCACATGAGAAAAACTAATAGATGAGTACAACTTAAAATCATGATTTTGACAAAAAAAATAGTTCATAGCACCAAGAATATGTCAAAAGAATAATATTTCATATATCATCTCAAATAGTTGTAGAGGAGACCTGTAATATCATCCCTATACTCATTAGAAATCACAACAACATAAGCATTATGAATAGTAATCATAGAAATAGTTCATATGACCAGCACTCAGAAAAACTCAAATGACAAGACAATTATGGATTAGTCCCAAATACATTTGATATAGTTACGACTTTGAAAATATATTCTTCTCTTTGTATATCTAGAAATAAGAGTATCAACAATCTACACAATGGGAAAGAATCCCCTCTACATTCAATGAGTTTTCTTTTATAAGATAAGCGGGACTCCTCATTTCTTGTGCTTGTCCATTTCCTTTCTCTTTGTTTTTTCAATATGCACTTCGAATTTATTTTACATTTTAATAAATGAATAAGTAAGCGTTATTAACAGAATTTGAAGAGATTGTTGGGTAGTTATTTTCATTTTATTTATTGTTCATGAATGATGTTTTTTAAGAAAATAGTTAACTTTTCTCGTTGGTGTCTTCTTCTATTATTCGAGTTATTATGGGAATTTCTAGTGTTATCCTTGTGATTAATATCATCCCATCTTATTCTTCTCAGTCTCATCCTTCTAGTGTTCTCTTGCAGATCCAATTTTGACTCTCGTAGCTTCAAATATGACTGTCTGAACATTACACAACCCATTTTCTAATTAAATTAGTTCCTCTTATGTTTTATGTATTTTCTTAGAATTTTTTCCCTCAATTTCTCAACACTAGTTGTACCATATTGTTCTATTTGCTTTTAACATTTCGTCGAGCTATCATGGGCCTGATTTTGTTTCCTGTAGCCCATATATGGTCATCTGAAGTTTTCACAGTCAAATTCCCCCCCAAATTCGTGACCTTCTATTCTCTACATTTTATAGGATTTTTTGTCATTGGTTTGTCTTGAGATCCTCTCTAGATTCATTCTTTGGCTCAATACCTTTCCAATGAGGTATCATGGGATTAATTCTGACTCCTATAGCTTAAGAAATGTTTGTTTCAAGTTTGAGGCTTAGCATCCCTTGATCTTCTTGTGGGTGAATCTGGGTTGTCGATCTTCAACCTGAAAATCATTATACCACATGCATGAAGTAATTCAAGACTGAAAGGTTAATATAGTTTTTATATTGCTTACTTTATTTGTATAAGGACCTAAAGGAGGCATAGAACCTAGGTCTCGTGTTTTAATTTTGGCCAATTACCGTAGTGAAAATAGGAAAATAAAATAAAAAAGAAATAAAATTAACTAAAATAACCTATGTGAAATAAAAATTAATAAAATTACCCCCCAACCCACATGAAATAAAAATTTAATAAAATAATAAAAATTAATAATATTACCCAAAATATTAAATAGCTTAAAGTTCATTTCAGCTAGATATGCCATCAAGGTCCCATGGTAAAGTCAATGAGTGAAACATTTTGTTATCACATGGAATAGTTTGGGTCAATTCAGCCTTAGATTTTTTATTTTTATCCTTAGTGTTGTTTAATTTTTACTTGTGTCCTCTTCCTTATAGTCTTCTTAGGTCTTAGCACAAATAAAGTTAAGGTTGATGTTGGCCCAAACCCTTGGTTTATATCTCCACCTTCATGACAAGATTACACAAGCCATCGTCCTTATGCCACCACCACCCTGACATGTCACCACTTCCACGATGTACTAAAACCCCTCCATTTTGTCCCTCTACCCGTTAGAAGGTCAAATCAAGTTCTTTTTGTACACTGCCATCTCATCAGACATTTCACAACACATCTCATGTACACTTTGATCTCATTTCCATAATTTCACTTATGATTCTTTTTCAACCGATCTCCTTGTTTTCAACACTCACGTTTTTAAGGAAATAATCTGAGATTTCATTATTTAAATATTTTCTAGCTATTCTCCCAAGATTTCAAATTGCCCCTAGCTCGACGTTGCAAAAACAATTGTTTTCAGACAGGCGCTATGGAAAATGTTGTGAACTGACTGGAGAGAGTGAGTTGGAGGTTAGACCAACTGCAGGTGTATTCGTCCAAGCTCAAGACTATCAATTTTCAAACCTCAAACTCCAGGTACTCCATGAGCATTTTAAGCTCTATTGAAGGACGGTAAAGGTTGTTTTTATCATCTCTTTTCCTGGGCGTTGCAAACTAATGGTCCACGCTGTCAATTCTCCCTCATACCTTTGTTGTCACAATTCTCAACCAACTACAAAGCTCTCAGCCTCTTTTACTAAACATTGACCTTGATGTGAAGAAATCGTGCCTATCTCTTATTTGGATTTTGCTTCTTATGCTGCGAATTCTGCTACAAATCCCTTGTTTGGCATTGCAAACCTTGTACATCAACTCAACAGTGTTCTCCACTTACCTCACAACCTGTACTAGCTCGTTACCATTAATATTTCCATTCTAATTTAAAGTCTAACATCTATCTATTTTGGAAATTGAAAAGAACTTTGTTGATAAAGTTATGATGATTTTGCAAAATGATGGTGAAGTGTTAAACTGAATCGTTTGCAGCAGCTTTCTCCTTGCATCTACATTTTTCATGTATAGTCTTCCTCCATTTCCTAACTATCATCTGCCCTTTCATAATCCTAGGGGTCAAATAGGTTGAAGAACATTAAAACCTTAGAAAGAAGCCAGCTTTGAAAAATATTATCCATCCAAACCCTAAGACCTCTATCTTTCTGTCTTACCTCTTGCATCACTTGGATTGTTTTCTTAGTTTTCTTCCTATAACATCAATGGATACTCCACAACATAAGAAGGCTCACAAGGGTGCGGGCATAGTGAGGATTGAACCCTATGACATGCAGTTGTTTGGTGTTGAGCCTCTGATCAGAGAGGTCTTCCAAAGAGTGGGATGTTTCAATTTATGTCAAAAGATGTAGAGGGGGCACCTTGAGGTAGCTAGAGAATTTTCCTTGAATTTTGATGGAACCAAAACTAAGTGGGAACTCTTGAACTTGAGGTATTTGAAGAAACCATAGAAGCAGCTATTGAGATACCAAACACTGGTGAAAGATGGTTTAAGTCCATGAATCTAAATGCAACCTTATCTAAAGAATTCCTTAAACTAGAATGTCAGGGAGATAACCTGCCAAAGGGAGTGCCAAGGAGCCACATGGTTGAAGGATTTGATAATATGATAAGGGTGATCCAAAGATATTTCACTTTTGAGGGAAGGTTCAATATGATTTATTAGTACCACATTATACTTTTGTTTCACTTCATAGGCAAAGACCTCATGAACCTCCATTTCTATTTGTTTAGAAGCATTGGGAAAATGGCTAACAGGGTCCAAGCCAACTCCAAGGCTGTGGACATAAGTGTTTTTCACTCAATTTTGATTAAAATGCTTGTGATGGAGGAGTTGATGAAGAAAACAATTGACTGGTATCGGTTCATTGCCTCTGCACATTTGCAATTGAATGTTTCTCCTACTCCACAATCTAAAGTGGAGAGTCCTCGTTAGGCTGATAACATTGTTCACATAGAGACAAGTAGGAAGATGAAGAGAAAATACATTGCAAAAAATGATGAGGCTCCTAAGGAACAAGAATAAGAAGGGGGATCTCATTACTCTCCACAAAGGGAATTTTCACCCAAACCATCTCCAGAACTAGCATAAACTCCATCAACCAAAGCCACAGGCACAAAGGGAAGGAAGTTACTTTTCCCATCACCATCTATTGCAGTTGAAACTAAATCTAGGAGGCCCTTCACCAGGTCATCATCCAAGAAGGAAAGTGTTGAAAAAAGGACATAACAGAAGCTACCATCAAGAGAAATGGTAAAGGTAAAGTTAAATTTGTTGAAAAACACATTGAGGTGATAGACATAACCACCCCTCTAGAGAACACTACTTTTAAAAGGTTGATCAGACAACTTAGAGAAGCTAGAAAGGAGATTGTTGACTTGAAGGGAGAAGGGTTAGATGAGAGAAAAAATTTGAAGGATCTTATGGATATGTATCTAGACACTATTGATAAAGCCAGGTTTACAACAAAGAGAAGTATGCCCCTCCATAGGCAGCTTAAGAATTTATACAGACAGAACAGGGATTTACAAGATCATATCAGAAGATTTAAACTGGAGCTGAAACCTTTTAGGGAAGAACTAGCCCAAAGGAATTTGAATATGTTGGCCCAAGATACCACAAGGAGGAGTTCCAAGCTCAGAAAGTAATGGATGAAATATCTTAAGAAATCTCAATTTTGGAAATGATTGCTCCTTTCGTTTTGAATATTTTTGAGGAATTATGTTTCTCATAACTGATTTTTTCATTCATACATCATATTACGAGGCTTATACAGGCATAGCTAACTCTGGAGAACGTTTTTGGGTGTTTTTGGGCTTAAACTGGACAAATTGGGCAGCTACAGGGCATTTGGCAGTGTCTGACATTGTTAATTGGTCTACACAGTCAAACCCTGCAAACTTCTCTGTGAACTCCACTGTGAACTGGATGATACAATTAGTGCTACAGGATTCATTGCAAACTCCTATTTTGATGGGTTCAAGAGGAATAACGGTCACCAGATGGCTAGGGTACAATGGTACAATTGTTTGGAGGTTAATTTAAAGTTTGAGGATACCTGGAAACAAAAGGAATGCGCTCAAAGGACACCTCATTATGCAAGATTAAGGTGTTAGGATAGTTTCCAACATTACCCTTTTTGTAGAAGGTTGTTATTTCTAGTTTGTACAGTTGTTACTACCTCAGTTTAAGATGAAAGAATCCTATGTTAGAGGAGGAACTTGAATTGTATGTTATCATTCCATGTCTAGGCTATAAAATAAGCATTATAATACATTTTAGAGGTTCGAATGGTTGATGTAAAAGACTCTTTTGGTGATTTTAATATAATAGAGCCTACTCTGGTTTGATGTATCAGACTTGATGAAATTTTGTTTAATGGAAGTCAATATTATTTATTTCCATCTTATCTCTCTCTCTCACTCTGATTTTTACTATCATTGAAGGATTCAAATGATATTTTGTAGTTGTATTACAATGGATGTTTGATTGTGATGCTATTATAACCTTCTCAGAGTTTTTTAGCTTGGATTTAAGAATCTCTTGTATCTTAATCTTTTCTCTCCTTTGTCTACTGGTAAAGCCTGATGCTAGTGGTAGACTCACTTCTTTTTCTTACTAAGTCTTCCTTCTATCCACACTAATCCTCAAAACCCTGACCTAAGTTAAATAAGACCAATGTAATACAAATTTGACCCATGTAAAAACATTTATAAAGTAAACTTAATTTTTCCCACTTAAAAAATAAATATCAAGGATAAATTTGTGGGAAACCATCGAAAATCAAAACCATGTGTTTTTTCAAAACCAAGGGAAAAATACAAATGGAAATAAATAAATACACAAATTAAATAAATAAATAAAATTGAAAATAAAATAAAACTATACAAATTACATACAAAATAAATAAAAATTAGGAAAATGAGGTGAAGTTACACATGAGTCAGGGTTCCATTCTAGTCAGGGTTCCATGCCAATCAAGG
>SNQJ01S0011139.1:0-24176 GCA_010110895.2 Picea sitchensis
TAAAGCATTTTCCCACATATTTTTGGTTTTTTGGGCTTACAAAATAGGGTTAAAGATTTATTTTTCATAGTGGTTTTGAGCCTTCTATATGCATTGCCTATTGATAACGGTTTTTTTAGCTTCTATAATGAAAGGAAGAAAGGGAAAGGGAAAATAACATATGTAGGTTTTCATGCCTTTTTCCATTTTTGAATTTCATTTTTTACAACACTTAATTTTTGCATTTATGCATTATTAAGTACGAAAGGCACAACCCGTCACTAAATAACAACCCTAAAATTAATCTAGATTATAAAATGAATTAAACAATTATATTTTGGGTCTAGCACGACAACATTATCCTTAATATAGAGCCTTGGTGTTAGGTTTGGGTAGTCATTTCAAAATCCCTAAGACCATTTAAATTGGAAACTTAAAAGTTGAATAACTAGTTTTAAAGTCCATAACATTTTTTATTTCTCAGGAAGACCTTCATAAGGGTGTACAATCGAAGGGGAAATCATTGTGAATTGGATGTCACTAGAACTACCCCTTATCCACACAATGGACTTAAGAAACACCTAGTTAACCCAATTCTAGTGTTTTACTATAATTTGGGTCAACATCAACTGGCACACTAGGGCTTGGTAACTTCATTTCCAAAGCCACAAATTTATGAAAGGAAACCTTAGTGGCCCTTTATTTTACTTATAAACACAAGTAAACTCACTTGTGGTATTATGGAAAGGTACCCTTGAAAAATTCCCTTAATGACCCCCATTTGGTTCCAACACCTTTGGTGGTAATTTTTTGTGGGAAATTGAAACTATATGGTAATGTTCAATAGTTGAATGGGTAGAAGGAGGCTGCAATTTCATGTTAAGAGGTATGCAATGATAATACTCATTCCCATTCATGAAAATACTTTTATGCTCACCCATTCATGAACTTGAGCCCATTCAAAAGATGAGATATTTGAGAGCTCAAGCTCGGGGTAGAGAGAGCTCACAGAGGGCACATGGAGAGAGCTCACAAGATGTGCAGTTAGAGAGAGCTCATGGAGGGCACCGAGAGAGAGAGCTCACGGAGGGCACCGACCAGGAGAGATAAATCGTGAAGAGAATGGTAAGTTGTTGAAAATACTTCTCTGTATCTGTTTATTCTCTCTTCTATCCCTTTACCATTGTCAATAAGCTCCTTGTTGTCAATACACTCTGCTGCATGCTTTCCCAGCTCCAACATATCATCAAAGCCTCCAAACACAACATTCTTTAGAATAGAACCAGCATTAGAATGCTCTGGAATCCCAAATACAACTTTGAGTTCCCTTAAAAGAAGGTCAAACTCTTTGATAAGCAAGGTTTTTGTGTATGAGGACACATGAATGCAACCAACAGTTTAATTTTTCTATTTTTTTCTTTAGTTTCATGTATGTTTGGCCCTTTTTCATGTAATTTCATGAGGTTTTATAAGGAAGAACACACTGTTATTTTTTTTCGATATGCATGTCCATTATTTATCCCCTTACCATATCCTAAAGTTTCCAAACTGGCACATGCCTGGAGAATACTTGCAAATATGAGTTGATGTGATTTCATACCTGCTCGTTGCATTTCGCAAAATAGGTCTAGTACCTCCTCTCCAAAATTAGCCTGAGCATATCCTATAAGCATTGCACTCCATAAGATCAAGTCATGTTTGGTTTCTCTTTTGAACACTTTGTGTGCATGCTCTATGCTACTGCACTTAGCATACATGGTAACAAGGGCACTAGCTATAGGTATATTTGACTCAAATCCAGTTTTGATCGCATGGATGTGAAGCTCTTTGCCCTATTCTAGAAAACCAAGGTTTTCACAAGCCTGAAGAACACTGACAAACGTAAATATGTCCAATCTCAATCTTAGATGATGCATTTAAGAAAAGAGTTCAAGGGCTTGCAGATCAAGTTTATTCTGCACACATGCTGCAATCATTGAATTCCACAATGTCGAGCTTACTGTGGTCATTTCATCAAACACTTTGCATGCATAATCTACAATCCTAGATTTTGCATACATTGTAACAAGAGCACACCCCACAGAAACATCTGACTGAAATACAATTTTAGCAATTGCAGGATGGTTTGATAACTCAGTCATTTTGCAACAAAATTGAAAAGGTTTGTAATTGGAGATGCTTAACTGAAAACTCTATTTTGTAAATAGTATTTAATCTTTTATTTTCCGGAAAATGCATATTGTATTTGATTGTTGAGAAATTACAAATACATCAATAATCAAACATCACTGAGCCAATATGTAACTATACCAACTACCCCTCCCTGCATAGGCAACAAGAGACATCATGTCCACCTCTAAAATATGCTTTCATTATCTATGATCACTGATTATTATATAGCCAACTTTCATTATTATAAAGTGTTGATTGTTCAATTTTCTCTTGTTGCTTATTACTGATGGCAGACAATATGGTCATTCTCCATGCCTCTGTTTTATATGAAGCCCCTAACCAACCACTGATCCAGGTCTCTCCCAATCAACCTTGCCACTTTTTCACGCCTTCTTGATCCTAGAATCTATCCCCAGAAAACAACATAGAAGAGACACAATAATTTTTGAAATTTTAGTCTTTCAACTGAAGGATGGCCTCCCCTGCCTTGCATCTTGTCAATCAAATTCTAAGATTGTATTTTACTAATTGTATGTCAATAAAAACTTGCTTAAATGCTGCAAACATTGCTCCATTGCAATATTATGCCATTGTATAATCATCTTTTGCATCAAGGTTATTTATATTCACTAAGTTGCAAGGGTTATTTCCCCAATGGCTATCACAGACTTTGGACTCCATTCATGCTGGATAAGGGCAACAAATTTTCCAACTGCTATTAAACTTGTGATTGTATTCATACAACATAATCAGCAGAAGGTGTTTCCAGCTCCAACCTTAGGAGTTGCGCTATAATACATCATTTTTTACCTTGGATAAACTCCATTGACGACGGTGCGCATTGTCAATGGTTGTCCTTGAATTATAAATGCTTGGACTACACCTCTCCTAGGAGCTCCTTGAACCTTGATTTAATCATTGGCACCACCCTTGATAAAAAAGGTCACTTGTGCTTTTTGCAAAGAAGATACTCTCACCATCATCACTAGTTTTTTTTAAAAGGGATAGTCCTTTTGTTTCTGGAGCAGAGCGATTGTAGTTTCTGAATCAAATGGGGGAACTTAGTCCTGAAACAATATGAATATCTCAACATCATATAAGCAACAAAGCAATAACTATTATAACCCCTATCACTGCATTGATTCCAGCTTATAAATATGTCTTTGAGGCATTTACTAAATATCAAAAAACCAAGAATTCTTCAACGCACTTAAATCCACAATTTTACAGTCGGTTAATCATTAAACCGTTCCGCATCAATTTTTATTTATTTCCACTTGTATCATACAAAGGAATATTGTTTTCCATTACAGATGGTATTCCACGAAAAATCCCGCTTGCCGGTATATACTTTGATGTGTTTCGGCTGCAGAAATATTAATGCTCTGCTCAACAACATATTCAATGCAGCTCTATTCAACAACATATTTAGGGAAACCCCTTGCTTTTCACAGCAGCATATTTATGTAATTTGGCAACACTTTTTTTGTACTTTGGTAGCATAAGTCACTAGTGGATTAGGTAACATAAAATATGTTGATGGAAACTTGATAGGTATGAAATTGGTCGTGCCAATGTTGCATGAGCACTAAAAGGGTGGATAACGTTTATTCAACAATGCTTTGGTATCATAAGTTGATGTATGTTCTGATGTGGAATACATTTATATGAATATGATACCCGAATTGAGTGGCGAAGCAAAAGGTAAGAAATAGTGGACATATAAAGAATGTTCAAAATCTATTAATGTGTTGATCATATGAAGAATGTCATGTCATTTTGTGTTGGTTGGACATGCGGTAATCACCAAGAGAAAAAGTTGAGACTTATGATCATGTTGTGAAATTGAATGGCATATAAGATAGCCACATGTGAGGCTATAGTGTTGTTGTATTTAAGAAGGATATAGCTATACACAAGTATCCAATGGTACCCCCACTTGTATTGGTGTCCTAAACTATAACATTCTTGCCAACATTGAAGAGCAGCCCAAATGAAGCCAGCCCTAGTGTTGAGAGTTTTGGTTGGTCAGAAGGAACCTACAGATGATTAGAAAAAAGCATTGGGGATGTGGCTAGATGATGTGTTTAGGCATCAACTAATCGAACCAATTCATAATGGTGGATTGCTTGACATGATAATGTTCTATTCTATGTAATTTAAGGATGAATCACATGAAAAACTTAGGTATTCGTACCAGGTGAGTGTAAAATATGTGGCAATAATAAATAAACTTAGTGGGAGGGAAGGTTGGTGGGAGAGGAGGTACCTATGAGGTCAGCTAAAACTGATACATAGAAATTCTACCACATCATTCATTAGATTTGCTTAGGGTGGGTTGGAATAAGAAGAGCTCAATCCCGGTAGGCTGGGAGGAGAGAAACCACCTAGAAAGCACCACCACCACTTGAGTCGTTTTATTTACACATTTAAACAACAGCATGTGATGGATTATTTAGATCATCACTTGATTAGAGTTAAAACATAAGAACCATACATTAGTTAGCTGGAGTTGGAGTCGTTATTGGATTGAGGGTTTATAGAGCTCATTGTTGGTTGTCCAAGTGGTGGTGGATTTTGTTTAGCAAAGGTTTAGCATGGCCCATGTTCTTCCTTTCAGGTGTTTGGTGTCGATCATATAGCCCCATCGTGAGAGAAATGATCAATGGAGAATATTCAAGGGAGATAGAATTGGTCATGTGCTTTCCTTGGTAAGATAATAATTTGTACCAATGTTAATTAGGCCACATGGACTCATAGTATTATTAGAAAACCATTAACATGGGACTGGTAGTAGAAAATACTCAAGGTGGCAGGTTGGAAAAATTAATTTGAGTGTTTCAGTTACTTCTCCATAGGGACTAGTACGAACCCAGTTAAATAATTTCTCATTAGAGCATCGTGTATTATGGAGTGTCCACACTGGTACACTGTCATGTGATAGTGGTACCATGTCTTCATTATATTTTACAATCGTATCTTTTGCTTGAAGCACATTATATAGGGGCAAGCAATGTTCTTAAGCCATACTCCCGATATAATACATTTAATTATATCATATATTATTATATTATTATATGAAGCCTAAATATGTAAGCAAAAAACAAACCAAACCAAACCTTATATATAAAAAAAAAATATATTAATTATATATGTTCATGACAAAAAATTAATTGGGAAACAAAACAACACTAGCCGAGAGCCACTTAAGCTAGGTTGAGAGAAACCTGGAGAAGCTAAACAAGAGCCCACCCACAGATAGTGGGTCACAGGATTCCAAGGCCACACTAAGGAAAGAACTTGGCCAAACCCAATCGACGTGAGAATGGGAGATCCTTTACGAGGGAGAAAGGAGGAGACCACATCTCTTGACCATCTCAGCACTTTGTAAACAGGGCCACTTAAGCGAGGCTTTAGGTGTTCTTGGTATCACAGGTAAACGTTTAGATTGCTCTATGTATATTTGTCTTTTGCAGGGTTGTATTCAAAGAAATGCCCTACTAGAAGGTAAGGTGATCCATGCACACATCAAGCAGAGTGGATTTACGGGAGATGTTGGGTTTTATGAGGATTGTATATGAATGGAACCAATGACTAGAATGGAATTTCCATTCTAGTCATTGGTTTCATTGAAAATGTAATAGTGTCCTCTGTCTCAATTTGTTCCAGAGCCTGGAAACTGTTACATTTTCATTGAAGTATGGTTTCACTGAGAATGTAATAGTGTCCTCTGTCTTAATCTGTTCCGGAGCCTGGAAACTTTTTTAGTCTTGGTGACCCGAAGAGGTTGTGCAACACAAATGGCCTTTATAAGACAAGACTTTAAGACTGTATTCTGTATATTTCATGGATTTCCTTTTAGCATTTTCTACTCTCTTTAATACAAAGTGGATTAGACCTGAGTTGAATAGATGCAGATTTCATTTAATTTGCATTTATTAGCTGATGAGCTAATGCGCTCCAGTTCTGGGTCCAATACACTTACTTATAAACCTTACATTTATATGATAAATTCTCTTCTAGGAACCCTAGAAACTAAAATGGTGAATTTTTTTCCACACTTCATAAGGTTCTCTTGCATTACATTATTTGTGTTTCCAAGAAACCAGCAGAGAAACCCCAAGCACTCCCTACATTTTTTCAGATGCTAACCCGATTGTAAGCCGTGCGACGCGATTATAATGTCTAACCTGGTAGGTCCATTTGGTGAGGCATGCAATAGAGGCAGCCAAACCGGGGATTAGACCCTAAAACCTCTTGCATGAATCTAAAAGTACTTAACCACTTGAGTGATCCGAAATCGGATTTAGAAACCTGTCGATGGGGCTTGAAAAAATGCTCAAAAATAAAAGTGCTTGAGTCGGCAGAAACCAACACCATTCGTCCAGATCGTCTTCCACGATTACGGTGGGTATGCTGCTTTCAAGCGAGTCCATTGGCGGAAGATGCTCGCGATACATCCGAAAAGGTAAATAGGCAAAAATTGTTGGCCAGGAAATTCGTCACAGTCCATTAGGATCGCGGCGTGGCAAGTCCGTACAAAGACACATGGCAGTGCAATGCGAGGCGAGGTCGTGCGGAACCGCATTGGCAAGTCCATAGAGGACGTAAGCTCCAGTGGTGACAAATGTGTCGAAGATTTGGCATTTTGGTATGGTTGGATTGTCCCTAAAGTGACCCGATGTCCTTTCCTGAAGAGGTGACCGCGTGTACGGAACCACATCAAGCGGTAGCTAGCAAGATATTTAGGAAGATGTATGGCGAATGACATGGTAGATGACAGAGCGTGTAACTGACGCGGGTTATGTAGCGTGCGAATCGGCGATGGACACGTGGCATATTCTAGTTGGTTGGCATTAGACGAATCGCCGGTACGACCACGTGGCATCGGTTGGATGTAGAGGTGTTATTTGTCACGAGCTGCCATGGCACCGGGGTTTTGGTCAACCATGGTCTGATCAAAATTTTATAGGTCCGGAGGACCGAACCCCGAACCTCCCCACCGAGTACACCCGCCAAATAGCCGACCACTACTCCCCACCATTTGGCAACGGTTATAAGGTTTTAGTTTATTTAGTTTAAATTAGGTTAATACTTAGAATAGAGGGGAGTCGAACCGAGAATTAACCGACCCATGGATTCAGCCCACATAATATGACCAAAACTATGGTGATTGTACGTGAGTTGCAATATATATTGGTTGTATACCATATACCATATAATACCAACATTGTTGTTTGGCGTACCGCGGGGGCTTTAACATACTGGCAGGTGGTTCCAACATCGTCAGTGACCAAGTGTTAGCGAGGCCGGTAGCTTGGCTATATATGAAACCATACCGACCGCCAAAGGGGTAGCGTTAGGCAAAGGGCAAGCTATATAAATATATCGCCTTAGTTATAAAGTGGGTTTTCTAGCCAATTTTACGGGGTTAATTATTTTGGCTCCTTTTTAATGGTAACTCTGACTTTTAAGGGTATTGGGCATTTTTAGAGCCAAAATTAGGTAGGAGGAAGTTGGAGATGGATAACCAACTTCCCAATTATTTAAGAGCCATTTTGAAGCGTGAGGACGTACGAGAGCATTGAGAAGAATCTTGAGGAGAAGCCGGTCAAGCTTGGGTTTAGAGAACAGGAAACCGTTAAGGAGAATCTTGTCGAACCATTTAAGGAAAACTAGGATGTCAAGTTTGGCGATGCCGTTTTTAGTATGGTTCTAGATATCTGGGCGAACATGATCAGATAAGTGTTGAAGCCATTTGGAATTTTAATGATGTAATATTGAGCTTTGAACGAAATAAAGAAGCCTCCTGAGACTGAAGGCATTAGGCAAATTTTGTTGAACTCCGTTATCAAATTTGTGTATTATGGTTTGTTGTCTTCATTGCATTTCAGATCTGCATATATGTATATGGTACGTATAATTCCTTTTCTTTTCTTACTGTTCTTTACTAAGTTTTCAATGGTTAATTAATGCATACAAATAAAACTCAACCATAAGTCATTGAAAAATCGATGGATCCAAGTGGTATGAGAGCTAGTTGATGTTTGCAGTTTGAGTTTTACGTATTAACTAGGGGAGAAGAGCTCATCTCAAAGGAAGAAAGAAGTAGCATCTAGAGAGGACTTTCATCAAAGATGAGAAGAGGTTAAAAGAGATTAGAGTGTTTTCCATGGTAGAGATGGTGAAAGTGATATATGAAGATTACTTGGAGCAGAAGAGCCGCGGTTCAGGAAGTGAAAGCTTCAAAGAAAAACAAAAGGAAAAGAAGAGTTGAAGGAAGTGCAACTACATCTGTTTCAGAAAACACATGTCCCGAGGTATGCATTGAAGGTTCCTCATCAAATTTTCCTCATTCTCATCAAGTTGGTTTTTGGTGCATTTTAGAAGACATACAAAAGGTGTAGGTTTAAGAATACCTTGATAGGTTATGAAGAAGGAAAAGGGCCTTGGATGTAGAGGTCAAGGCATTGTAAATCTACTTAGGAGTTGAGGAAAGGCCTAGATACTTAGGATTGGGATATGGCAAGGGGACCTTGGAGAGTCTTCAAGATAGGTTCCAAAACGAGGAGAAGCAAGTGATGCTTCAAATGGCCAACTTAAGACATTCTTGAGGAACACTTCACAAAAGGGAAATGGCGCATCACTTAAGGAATATGGTAGTGAATGCAAGTCATCTCAAAGAAAAGTGAAGATCAACATGGAAGGTATAATGGTCATGTTTTTATTAGTTCTCCTTTTGATTATAACAAGCATAATCAAGTAATTTGGAACTTGTGGAATCTTTATCCATGTACTTGTGTCATTCACCTAAGCATTGTATTGCCAAGTGTTGGAAGAGACAAAATTTGTACAGGAAACCTATGTTGTCTAGGAAGGAAACACGACGTAAAAGCTCAAGTCCACAACGGAAGAAGAGAAGGGTAAACATGTCTGCATGCCAAAAAAAACTCATTGCACGTTTTGAAACAAGAGTGGACATCAAAGGCCGCTGTTGGAAGCTTAATCGGGCTTCCGTCCAAGGAAGGGACAAAAGTTTGCATGTACCCATGAAGGAGGAAGGATTACTAGGGAAGCAAGAGGAACATTGTGAAAGAAAGAAACCAGTCACTTGGTTATGCCAGAATTGGATGTCACAGCTTCATTGTATTTTTCTTCCATTAATGCTCCCGTCAGATCGAACAACCGGAGTGGCCTATCCTGAGCTTGTCGAGTGGTATGTAACCTTTTAGGGGACCAAAAGGTCTTATTTTAAGGAGGTGTGATCCGAAATCAGTTCAAAAGCCTGTCGGGGCTTGAAAAATGCTCAAGAAGTGCACCGAATATAATGAAACCAACACCATTGCGTCGCGTCTCATCTTCTTGATTCTGGTGGTATGTTTACTTTGTCAAACAGCGGGTAGGTATGGAAGATATCAAATTACGTCCGAGAAAAGTCAAACAAGCAAAAAATTTCGCGGAAGTGCATGCCGTCCGTCTGGATCTTTGGCGTGGAAAGTCCACTCACAGGACGCGTGAGGTCCATTACAAAGACGATGTTGGAATGGATACCCGGGACACATAGCAGAATCCGATACGGGACCGCGGTGATGGAGGTTCTAGGTGGTGACGATGTCCCGGCGGTGGCGTTTTGAAGCGTCTGGTTGGACCAATCACGAAGTGACATGTGTCACCACCGAAAGGATGACATGTAGCGCGGGTAACGTCGATGGCCCGGCGTGGCGGTAGCCCGTTAACGCCGAGGAATGATGTGGTAGATAATGACGTCTGAAGCAGCGTAGAGATGATGAAGCCCGAATCGACAATGGACACAATGTATATTACAGTTTGGTTAAGCATTGGGCCGAAAGATCAACCGAGGTACGACATAATGGCATGCACCGGTTGGATGTAGAGGTGCCACGTGGCCCCAATCCGCGAACTGCCATTGGCGCGGGTGAAGTCAATATGGTCTATGTCAAAAGATTTTATAGCCGTGCAAAGAGTTGGGCGAACCTCTACGCCGAAACGCCTTATGAAATAAACCAACCACTATACCACCGTTTTGAGCGGTTGCCATGGGTTTAGAAGTTTATTTAAGTTTAAACTTCGTGTAGAATGGCGGGGGTCCGGCGAGTAGCCGACCCGTGATTCTATTACATATGTGACAAAACTATCGCCGTTGGCGCGCGGGTTATAATGTATAGCCCTTGGTTGTATGCCATATACCATATAACCATAAACATTGTTTAATATGCTTGTGGGGGATTTAACATATATTATGGTTCAACATCGTCAAGTGACCCGGTGTTATGGTGGCAGCAACTCTGACGTAGCAGCCGCCTATGAAAACCATATGACCGCCAAAAGAGTAGCGTTAGGCCAAAAGGGGGCTATTTTTATATAAATATATTATATAGTTTTAAAATTGTTTCAACCACTTTTTAGGGTTAATTAATGTTTAAACTCTTTTTAATGCTTAATTAATTTTTTAGGAGTTATTGGGCATTTTTAGAACCTAAATTCATGGAGGAAGTTGGAAATGGATAACCAACCAACTATTTTAACCAAGGCCATTTGAGGCCATGGTAAGATCTTTTGGACAGCTTTTGGATGTCTTTTGAGAGCAAAGATGCTTAGGAAAAGCCAATTCAAAGCCAGTTTGAGGCAGGGAAGCGTTGAGGAGGAGATGTTGTCAGACCATTTCGAGAGCTCCGGACGTCCGTTTCATGTGTCATTTTTTGTGCATGGTTTCAGAGATCTAGGCGAACATATTGAATCATTAATGAAGCCATTGACATTGTAATGATATACTATTGAGCTTTCAAACAGAAAAAAACTCCACGGAGAAAAGGCCAACCCGAGAGGCGTAGGCGAAGTTGTGCCGAACTTTGTTATCAACCTGTGTATTATGTTTTGTTGTCTTTCATTGCATTTTAGATATGCATATATGTATATGGCTGTATAATTCCTTTTTCTTTTCTTGTTCTTTCGCTAAGTTTTTCAATGGTTAATTAATGCATGCAAATAAAACTCAACCATAAGTCATTCGAAAAATCGGCGGATCATTGAGCTAGCCTGCCGGGCTATTTCATGTTTCAATGTTACTTGATTATATTAATTGATAGTAATTACTATTCCACAATGATATCATATTCTTAATAAAATCATGACATGGAAAAATGGTATATCTGGTCATAGGTTTTGTATGTATTATTCATAGTCCATTTTCCATTTGCAAAATGTTTCTCTGAAATTTTCTGCAATTGATTATACATGAATATTTGTGATCTTTATTTAATCTATCTAACCTGAAGAATCTGTGAGAAGGATTGTGATTTATTCGGTCTACAAGTGTTATGTACATCTCATTATATGTTGGGAGCCTTATGTCCTTGGAATTGTGGCAAATTTGGTATGGACATTAAGGTTGGAAATGCTATGGAATTAAATATCCTATTATTAGTTTTCCTACTCTTACTGTATATATTGCCTGGTAAAATGTGAATTTTGGACCGTTCTGGTACAGATCTGCAGACCAGAAACAAATCTTAAATTGATCCATTTGGATTTGTTTTGATATCAGTCATACCAAATGGATCGGGGATGATGCAGTATTGGTAGTTTAAGAGTGAGGGTTAGTCAAATTCCAAATCTATGGATGAAACTAACCTCCCAAGCCATTGTTAGAGCATGGTTTCCTAATAATCATATAGCTATGTTTGAGGCCTAAGATTTGCCATCTCACAAGTAAAATCATTCTAACCAGAGAACATATACATCACTTTTCCTTTTCTATTTTGGGAGTGGTGCATCTGGTTTCCACTTCCAACTTATTTTGTATGGTCAAAGGTTGAGTTTCACAACAGTTATGTTACCTACCACATGTCCTATAAACATTCATAAGAAAGATATATGAGGTGGGGTTGAGTGGTATCTTGTGGAGTAAAGAGAGGGTTGGAAGTGGGCACCAACAAGTAGAAAGTCCAATAGAGTTTCAGACGTTGTTATAATTATAATGATAATTGGATGTTACATATCTTGGGCATACTATTGTTAAATCAATTTCTCTATTCTTGATTCTACACTTGATAGCCTTATTTTTTTTTATGTTTTGAATCCTAAGATCATGTCCAGTAGGATGGTCTTCCCATTACACTGAAGATGGAGATGATTTTTAAAAAATTATTCCTTATATTTATTTTTAAAAAGAAATAGAATACTAATTTTAAATTTATCAAGAGATGACAGAACAAGGTTTCTTGTTGTTGGACCACCTAGTATGTATCATGAATTTCATGAGAATGTATCCATATAATAATTGCACACTCTAAAATTATTGGTATGAAATGAAGGAAATAGAGATGTTTTTCCTTTGAGTCTTAGCTTAGTATCTTAGAATTGCATTTATGAATATTTCCATCAAAACTTGGTTGGCATATCTGTTATTCTACCCATTTGAGATTAATGATCACAAGTAGGGCCTGAGTTATTTGGGATGAAATAAACTTAGAAGAAATAGAGGCCAACAAACCTATAAGGAAAAAAATTGATGAGCCTAAAACTCCATTCCATCAACCAAATTACAGTGATGGTAAATGTGCAGGTGTCTTTTTATTTTCATGTATATAAACCTTAAGGATTCAAATAGCTGCTTGTTATTGATTGGAGTGGAATATTATTTCTGGATCCTATATCACTATTATCAGGATGAAATGGACCCAATTGATGATGCACATCTCTTGAAGCAATATGATGATCACACCTTGAGCAAGTTGCATCCTCAAATAGAGGAGAGCAGTAGTAGTGAGTGGACATCATCTGAAGACGAGATAGATGCAATGGACCAGGATGGAGAAGGTTGGGATATCTACCCATTTTTGTTCCGCTAATTTTCCATAGAGATGAGCACTTATACTTTTAAGCATATCGGTTAATCCATTACAATATCTATTAGTGATGCAGAAGTTTATCTTTTACTTAGCACTTTTTCAAACTGGAAGAGCTCTCTTTGTTGTGTTGGAAGTATAATAAAATGATGTTTATTACTTTATCTAGAATTCTATTGCACTTATAGAATTCTAGATAAAGTAATAAACATCTATGATGTCCTCCACTTGGTTATTGACTTCATTATGCTTGTAATATTGCCAAGGTCATGTTGATTCTTGTAATATTGCCAAGGTCATATTGACCACATTGTAGTTACTCCTTCCACAGTGTTCTGGGTTAAGTTACAACTTGCAACCAACACTAATACGCTAATTTAATTGGGAGATATAATTATTATTGTCCATTGATGCATTGGATCCATTGAATGATACACCTATTAATACTGGGCAATGAGACATGTAAACTATTTCTTCTCTTCAATTATGAGTTGGATCAATATAATTCATTTGTTGTTGGGGAATTGCTTGTCTTCATTTATGCTGGCATGATTTAGTATTATGAGACTGCTCCTATAATTGTTGGAATTGATTCCAAGAGAATACACATTGATCAATCTCCTTCTTGTTATCCTTGAGTGTTAGATTGACAAAAAGTGACCATGGTATGTTCTCCCTTTTGATGGTGTTGAAGCGACCCTCTCCTTTTAGAAGAAAAAAACTGAAGGGGATGTTCTTATCAGTGATATTCTTTGTTGGAGTATTGTGGAATCAAGTGTTGTATAAAGCATCGTTGTAGACAACATTGATACTTAGCTACCATAGTTTAGAGAAAGAGCATATCTAATCTCCCATGCCTTGTTTTCTAGGCAAGAGACTAGTGAAGACAGTTGTGGACAATATTATGATTGGTGGGCTGATATATATGGTTATACATTTCTTTGTGTTCCAATGAAGAAACCATAGGGTGGAACGTTGAGATTAGAAGAGATGAATCATTGCAATTTTTTTTTTCTAATTGCACAAACAATTAACATAGTTGTTTTACTCATTTGATGAGTGAGCATAGAAATCTTGATGTGTTATTTAAGGCAGAGGCTGGGCCAAGTTCATGCAATAAATATTTGTTGTTATTTGACATCACCTATAGAGGTTGGTTGTAGCCATCCATGCATAGAGAGAGTGCATTGGGATAGTGGAGACTAGCATTGGTCCTGACCTTCCACAACCGAAAATTGATCCTAAGTAGGAGACCAATTTGGAACAAAGGCCTTGGAATCAATTCTAAAGACATGATTCGACATCATACAGAGAACATAGATCAGATTTTATATCCGCAGAGGATCTATGTTTGTGAGGCATGTGGGTTATAAGCCCCATGTTTATGGATCATGATCCAAGCAATACAAAGGTGTACAATTCTTCTCCCACCTTATTACATGATTATTATGTATGTTGTTGAACAAGTTCTTTGTTGATGTCCTATATCGAGGACACTCATTCTCTAAAATAATGGTCTTCATGGACTCCATTGTGGAGTCCTGCCCCTCATAAACATCTCTACCAAGATAGGTTGGTCTGTGTCTAGCTGCAACTAAGAAATCCGAGGGTTCATGATCTTAATGATCAAATCTACCCTCTTCCATCATCCATCATCAAACACTATATTCTTGACCTTTTTTTAAAGCATTTTGATCCTGCATTCTCTAGAAAGACCAAACTTTGAAATAACCATGGACCAACAAAATTGGCCTCCTTCAACCTCTTAAGCATGATGATGAATGATGAGGCAAACTGTGTATCTACAATATTCAACAATGATAGATGTATTCTTTATAGATTGTGAGGGCATTGGTACCATTTTGTATAAAATTGAGGATATGATAACCATCATAAATTAACTCTTACATCTATGTAAAATCTGAAGCAATAGATTAAGTGTTAAATCCAAAGATTGTTCATTGAACAATGGAAAGTGTCTACAATATTTGTGGATATTTATGTTGGTAGCCTTGCAAACAACATTCTCTGTGATAATTTTTACACAGGAATAAACACTTATTTCTTTAATGACTTTAATGAACAATTCATCCATATAATGCACATCCTTGTATTTTTCAAAAACATCCACTGCTTTCAAGGAGGCTTGGTCCATTCTGTGCTGACACCATGAAATTGATAAGTGGATGGCGTGCTACATCCTTCCATCCATCATCAACAATACTAACACTTGATGATTTAATAGGTGCCATGATTTTCTCCACCTCTTCCTTTGCCTTATCCAACAACATGGTTCTAATCTTCTTTGAAATAAGAGGCACTTACATCATTGGATCCCGTTCAACTAGAGATTAGCACATCTTAACAAAGGAGACCATACAGCTTCATTAAATGAAATGAAGCTGAGATAGAAAAGAATCCAATGGTAAGATTAACCTCCTCTCACAGCCCTTGATGAAATATTTGTCCATTGGACCGCCTTTAGGAGCATGCCTTCTTCCTTGCTGGTTGAAATTCCACCCCAGGGTTGTCACCTTCTCCAAGTCAGTATAATTCTCTCTTGTCATATTTTTTGTTGGCTTAGAGACACCACTCACATGCTCCAATTTATCTATCCTTGAGGGTGAACAAATGGCCCTTAATGTGGTAGTAGGTGCTCTTGAATTTGTGATGGAAGAATTACATGTCCAAACAACATTTCCTCCCCCAACAAGTTTTGTTGTGGGCTCATGGTTTCTTGTTACGTATTTCCACAGTGGGTATTTGTTTTCTTTAGCTTGCTTTCTTGTTGTAGTAGGGTTATTTGCAGTGATGGGAGCTCCACTTGTGGTGGACAGAGGAGTAACAATAACAAACGAACTTGGAGGAGGTGACAACCAAAGCTGACATTTCCCCCTTTCTTTTGACCTTTGTCACCTTCTCCAAGTCAATAGAATTCTCTCTTGTCATATTTTTTGTTGGCTTAGAGACACCACTTCACATGCTCCAATTTATCTATCCTTGAGGGTGAACAAATGGCCCTTAATGTGGTAGTAGGTGCTCTTGAATTTGTGATGGAAGAATTACATGTCCAAACAACATTTCCTCCCCCAACAAGCTTTGTTGTGGGCTCATGGTTTCTTGTTACGTATTTCCACAGTGGGTATTTGTTTTCTTTAGATTGCTTTCTTGCTGCAGCAGGGTTATTTGCAGCGATGGGAGCTCCACTTGTGGTGGACAGAGGAGTAACAATAACAAACGAACTTGGAGGAGGGGGAGCAACACCAAAGCTGACATTTCCCCCTTTCTTTTGACCTTTAGAAGAAGGCCTTGATGATCAAGCTATGATTTCTGTGGTATGAATGCAAAAGAATGTTGCTATTGGAAAAATGACAAACTTAAGATCCCTTCAAATATCCTAGAATCCCTTAGAATCTTGTTTTCTTCCTTAACCTGCAAACCATTAGTGCAACTTTCTGAAGGTGAGAGTGACAAAATCAGGGAGAAATAGTTGTTTTATAAGATTTTCCCCTCCTGTGGGATTGCTTTTTGCACCCAGTATGTTAGGCACATTGCGACATGCTAGATCATCATGTCCAACATGTGTCAGATGTGCTGACCTAGCATTTCACACATGTCAGCGTGCCATACATGTTGACCTAGTGTGTGACATGTATTAGTGTGCCCGACACAGTGACACATGACACATAGGCTCAATCATGTATGCCATATATCGAAGGTTAGTTGAGTCTTATGGGTTTCATATGCAACCTTACTTAAGTAAAATAAGAAATAATAGGACAATCCACATACTTAGTTTATCCATGTTTTATAAAATTTAGGCCATCAAAATGTTGTTTTATCTCCACTCTATGAAGAAATAATATGGCCATTTTTCATTTGCCAATGAATATAACCAATATTGAAACTTGAGAATGGTTTTGGCCCAATAGGGGAATACTTTATGCATGGAGAGGGAAAATGTTTCTACTACGTCTTCAGGGGATTAAATTTTGTTTCAAGAGTTGAGGGTTAGCCAGGTTACATTCTAGACGATACATATTTTTCTATCATCAAGAAGAAATGGTTATGGCTCCAGGGATGAACATATCAGGACTTAAGAGCATGGTTCAACTCATTTTGAAAGAGGGAAAAAATTATAATACAAAAATATGAAGTTGAATGCTTGAGTACTTCAATCAAAGGAATTATGTTTGTTGAAGGTCTTATGCAAATAATTTATGTCTTCTTGTTTGCTTATGGAAGTTGTGTAATTTTTTCGTAAATTGTTTTTTATTAGTTGCATGTATGGATTTCCCAGGCTTGCAAATTTGGCATCCTTTTGATCTTGATATATCTTTGGTGTTTCTAATGCTTATACGAGGATTGTGTGAGATTAATATGATGTTTTGGTTTTCTATGTGACATACATTTCCAATTTGATCATTGAAATGTGGAGCCTTTTTTTTTCTTTCTTTCAGGTTAAGGTTCATAACTTCTTGGAAAAGACAAAGAAAAAACCCCCCCAAAAAGGAATAAGAACAAAGTAGAGGAAGCAAAAACAATAACTAAGGAACAATAAGTTATTCATAAGCATTTAAAAGATTTGATGAAAAAGAAGAAAGAACGAATAGTGAGGAAGATTGTTAAAGAAAGGGATGATTCAAAACCTTGGGGTAATGCTCTACAGGCTAAGGTGAGGATTTCAATTGTAAGATATGATGGCATGTGATTTATGTATTTCTTTTTTATTTCAATATATGTGAAGTTTACTATTGTGTATCTTAGGTGGGAAGTCATTTTATAGAGCTCCCATTACAAGCAACCTTCATACAACCTCCTGTTGATCAGTCTACAAAAGGACCTCCAGAAATTAGACCTGCATTTAAGCACACATTGAGGACAGTAATGATTGGCACATAATAAATCTTTCCTATATGAATTTTGAGTTTATTAATCTGTAATTTACTTGCACCATGATTTATTATTATTTCTTTTTGTAAAGTCTAGTTGAGAAAGTTATTTAATCTTGAATAGAAATCCCTATTCATAAATATTTTGTTGCTTTTATTATACTCACGAAGGTTTTGAAGAGATTTGGTGTTATAGAATGTGATCCATTGGTGAAGAGGGGACTTGAAAGAACGATATGCCAAAAATATGACCATATAATTGAGGGATTATTTAAATCGTCTAAGATTGATTTTTGATGTGGTCATTAATTAGTAATAGATTTTTGGAAAATTTTTCTCAAGATATCAAAATTTATTTTTCTATAGATGGTTGCCTACAGAACTGAGGGGTTTGAGAAAGTGTGAGCTCTTGAGATGTTTGTTTTATATCTTTTGACAGGACTTTGAGAAGAAAGAAATAAATCTTTAAAAATGCATTACTCTTTTACTCTTCCTTACTATGAATGTTTATTTTCCTTTACAGGCAAGGCACATGGTGATCCCTTACATGCCAATGTTGGTCAAACCTATTCTTTGGAAAGGGTATGAGTTTGTTTTGCAAGAGCCTTGGCATAATAAAATTCCTATTATATTCATCAAGTTTTGAAAGGAAATTTGCAGTTATACGGAAAACCAATGATGTTTGAGTTTGTTGGAGGGCTATGCAGGTAGATTCCTTACTCTTAACAAAGTGCATGAGCAAAGCATATTGTAATTCGGAAAAAACTTGGCTATTTTATGAATTTTTGTATTGCAAAGGTTACCAAAGGAATAAAATAGAAAAAAAATTGTATGAAATAAAAATTTCCATCTGTTTCCAATGGGGAAGCAAACAGAAAAATGCTACAGAGGCCTCTCAAAAGTTTCAACTCACTTTACAAGCATTCAACCTGCTATTAAAACTTGTAGCCAATGAACAACCTGTGCAGTTTATAATTGTATGTCTTGATTGTATTTTCTTTAATATTGTCCCTGTTGTTTCAATATAGGATTGTTGTTTCTAATTTGAATTTGTTCCATTTAGTTTGTTGGTAATCAATACTATATAGAACTTGCTTTGGTATGCCGATTGTTTTGAAAAGGAGGATGGTATTAAAAACAACTACTCGAATTCATTCTAGGTATGATAAGGGAGGTTATTTAATCTTGCCTTCTTATGTAATGCACATAAATGGGGAAAATCAGAAATGACAAGCAATGAAGAGAGTTCAAATGAACTAGATATAGAGAGTATATCAGGTATGGATTTAGTGTGCTATTGTTGCATACCTCAATTCTTATAGACATAGCTTGAATGCAAGGTGGAGCGTGGTTGGCCCACTGGTTTGTAGAGAAACTTTAATGTGTGTTAGGTGTTCATTTCCCTTTTGGATTTAATTTGTACTTGTTTTAAACAACACAGTAAATCCTGATTAGCTAAGGTTTCTATCACCTTATTGAGCTCAACTTTTTGATGTTCTCTTTTTGATGTATATCAAGTGATTCTAATTTGAATACATATTTAAGAGTTTTTATTTTTCCCTTCGTAGGCATTGGATACACTTGGCTCAACAAAATGGAGAATTAATCAAAGAATTCTTGATGTGGTAGATAGGCTTTGGGCAAGGGAGGTCGCCTTGCAGACTTGATTGATCAAGAGGATGTAAGTTGATTTTCTTTTTTTAGTATTTGTCGTGATTTTAAATGGATTGTGATGTTCTGTGTAATATAGTATCAATGATTTTACATACTTGAGACAAAAGTGTAGCAAATGTAGAGATTTGTATTGTTTGTGCATCATCAAGCATGGTTTGTTGACGAAGTGAAAATGGCTTGGAAGGTGCCCATTCTTGAGAAACCGGATACATAATATGAAAMCGAGATTAAACGTTTGAAATGGTGTTTAAAGAAGGCAAATGAGACAAATAGTGAGAGGCACTCTCAGCGTTGTGATGTAGAATTAAAACTTACTGTAAGATACTCCACATTACTCTTACATCTAGCTTACTAGATTTCTACATAAATTCTTTGATGCTAGTATGTGATTTCAAGTTATTGTTCTTTGCCTAGATCAGGTTGCAAGGAAAATGAAGGAAGAAGAATGTTTTTACTATCCACATAACTTGGATTTTCGAGGGCGTGCTTACCCAATGCATCCGTATTTAAATCATCTAGGTTCAGATGTGTGTTGAGGACTTCTAGAATTTGTTGAGGGTCGACCATTAGGAAAGACAGGGCTTTATTGGCTTAAGATACATTTGGCCAACTTATATGGTGGTGGTGTAGACACATATTCTTTTGAGGGCCGACTAACATTTGTTATCGAAAAATGATATGAAAAATGAATGTGATGTTCAGTCACTTAATATATCTACTACACAGATTAACTATGTATATGACAGTTAACATTGGTTGTTATTTGAAACTAGATGGATTAGCTGTGTATATAAAAGTAACATTGGTTGTTATTTGAAACTAAACTTGGAATATATGTGCTATATATCTACAGGCCAAATCTGTTATAGTTGTTGAAGTATTTAAATTTGTCTTTTTTCACCCCTTGTTCTGACCGAGTATTGGGATATTGAATTTTAAATGGTTTTTCATTTTGAAATGTCTTGGCATGAGAGATTATGAGCTTTATATCTGGAATCCAAATCTGTTATGGTTGTTTCGAATTGCTACAATTTGCATTCTATGAATTTTCTCTTCTGCTCAATGTATATATACAAAACACTTGCATGCTACGTGTGAATTTGTTGTGCTAGCCAAAGGATACGAAGTAATACCTGCAATGAATTCAAGTTGTATTATTGATGATATAATTGTCTGCTAAATGTCAAACAAATTGTCATAGGTTTCAGTGAAGGCTCTGGAATTTTTGTTGCTCAGATATCTCATTCGTATATAGGATCTTGTATTGGATGGCACTTGTTTAGACATACCCAAGAAAGTATAGTATTATTTTGATCCTATATAAAAACAGGGACTTACTCTCTAGTATATTTTTGCAGTCATATTACGCATGATTGCACCTGAGCTTTTGGAATTTAGCTCAACAATTGCGAGTTTGTGTGATAACACACCCGAGACATATCCTAGTGATCCTAAAACTCATTAGACAAGACCCCCTTTACCATTGGAAGTTATTCCTCCTCAACCAACCTTGCCTAAGATTGATGATATAGATTTAAATATTGATATGGATAGTATCTTAGCAAAGGTTAATGTACATGTCCTTCTTAGTATTGGTATTGTATTTTTTTACACAGTCGCTATTGCGACATCTTGGAGTGTCTCTCCCATAGAAACCATGTTGGAGATGATAATTCTTAACGTCGCTCTTGCCACACTCTAGATGTCTCTCTTGCCACCTTCAAGACGTCGGTCTTTCCATGTTCAAGACATCTCTCTTTCCATGTTCCAGAAGTCTCTCTTGCCACGTTTAAGACATCTCTCTTTCCACGTTCAAGATGTCGGTCTTGCTACATTCAAGATGTCTCTCTTGCCACGTTCCAGACATCTCTCTTTCCACATTCAAGACGTCTCTCTTGCCACGTTCAAGACGTCAGTCTTGCCACGTTCAAGACGTCATTCTTGCCACCTCCAAGACGTCGTAATAACGACGAAATATATGTCATCAAAAAAGAGATGTCATGTGAAATGATATTTGAGGGGGTCTATTGTTTGTTGTTCTCCCAATGATATAAAGTGGTAATTGTGTCGAACACATCGTCGAAATTTGACCCAAATGTACTAGTGTTCGTCCGCCATGTTGGTTCTTTCAAATACTTTTCCCATGACAGGTCCTCATGTATCCTCAGGTATTTCATACGGGGAGAATCAGTTTTACGGTTCATGATACCCTATTTATGGAACCCCTTCACAAGCAGGAAACATATATCTTCACTCGAATAGTCCTTATCATACTTCCTTCTCTTTGCAAACCTCAATGATGATTCCCGTACATAGCTCTTCGAACCAAATAGGTGGAGGATACTACCTTTTTGGAAAGGGGGTAAGCCAGGATAATTCCTGGCCTACAATGTTTCAAAGCCAATATTTCCCTAGACCTTGGTATCAAATGTCGCAACTCACTACTAGTCAACTCACTGCCAGCCATACTGGAGCTCCATCACCAACCTCTACTAGTCATGTTGGAGATGGGTCGACAACCTCTTCAATTCATGTTCACAACCCACACCCAGCCTCTACCAATCATGATGGGGGAATCACCCTAGTCGCCATGAGTCATATCAATATCGCATCTCCAACCTCTGTACACCATGTAGGAGATGACTATATTGCCTTTGCTAGCCATGTTGAGAGCATGTCACCAGCCACTGTGAATGACGTCGGAGAGAGTGAGAAGCCTAGATGCCTCAGAGGTAAGCCCAAATTCCTTTGCAGAACTTGTGAAGGAGATCACGTTACTTGTTTATGTCCAGCTATTGCTAGGATACTAGAAGCTTGGGGCTCACCTAAGGGCCCTGCATATTCTGAGGCGTCTATGGTTTCCCCACACCCTGTTTCACCTTTGATTGGCATAATGGCCATGCCGCTAAATCCTCTCCTGACCACACTCCCGTTGTCCAAGGTGGTGTGACCCCCATCCCTGTTATCACACATCCTCTTTAACCTAGATTTGAACAAGTGGTCGTATCAGTGCAATCTTTGGTCAATCCTACTCTCCCTGTGGAGGGTGATGCATCCTTCAACCTTTTCCTCAACATTCTTGATCGTAAACCCTCTGAACGATAGATATTTTTTATCTCCTCGAGTACTCTCCCTCCAAGTCCCAAGGAAGTTCCCTTCGATTGGGATGGGCTTGTGGGGTATCCAATGCCCCTGCCTATGTATTTTCCAGTAAGAGACATTATCTAATATATCATGGAGACGATATCATCCACTAGTGCTTTATCCTCCTCGACTTGGAGAGATTTGGGATTTCCAAAGATTATGTCGGCTATTCATAAGATACTGACATTCCACAGAAGTACAACATGGGAGCCTTGGCCTCCCCCGTGACTTGTCGCCTAGAATATCTCAAACGAGTCTCAGTTAAGCTCTTTTCCAACTCATTCAAAAAGAAAAAATATTGTCGAGTGATTTGTCCCTTTCACACTCATTAAGATGGAATTGAAAGGTCGTGAGTCTTAGTTATGCTCTTTTCAGACTCATTTTCAAAAAGAGAAAATATTGCCAAGTGAACTTGTCTCTTTCACACTCGTAAATTGGATTTGAAAGGATGTCTATTTGGCACAAGTTTATCCCCTTTTCACACCAAGAAGACTAAAAGAAATAAAAAAGAACATTTTTTGGCATTAAGTTGTGATTGCATCTCATTCCATTGCTTGCAGTATTGAGCCTATAGTAGGTTATCTCTTTGTGCTATAAACCGTTTGCCTCAACAGTTTCTGCATCCTCAACGAAGCAGAGCCTCATTTTTATCCTTCACAATTTGACACCTTATACCCAGGAGGGAACATTCTCCCGAGTGTTAGGACCACACAATGTACCTTTTTGCCTATACTTTTTGCCACTATTATACTCTTGATCACCCATATTTAAACTCATACTATCACTTTATCTGATCATACCAAAGGTATACAACGTCCCTTCTCATGACTATACATTTAATCTGTTTTGCATAATATTTTACATCACTCTCGTACTTAACCATTGATTAGAAATGCATAAGTGTCCAAAACTACAGATTAGCATTTGAGGCCTATTGCTGAAACACAAAACTATCCAAGGTTGTTGTTGCTGAAACACATAAATGATGCTGAAACACGGAGCTGCTATACAGTCCGAGGTCGCAGATGCTGAAACATGGAGTTGCCTTATAGTTCGAGGACACAGATGCTGAAACACAGAGCCGTTACACAGTCCCGAGTCGCAGATGCTGAAACACGGAGCTGTTACATAGTCCAGAGTTGCAGATGCTGAAACACAGAGGAAACCGCCAGAACCGACGATGTTGAAACACAAGGAAGCCGCCACAGTCAGCGGTCAACGCAGTCATAGTGCAATTCACGTGGCTGAAACAACCTGCGAATTGCGATGCTAAAACAACATCATCAACAATGAGAAGAAGCTGTTACACCAGCCGTAACAACAATACCTCATTCAGTTCCTGTAATAGCATTCGGTTGCGTGAGACTAGGATATCCTATGTTGGTTTAGAAAGAAGATCCGATTTAGGATAGGATTCAGATATGCATTGTAATTATTGTATCGAAGG
>SNQJ01S0011139.1:46176-85681 GCA_010110895.2 Picea sitchensis
ATACAAACATATGTCCCTCAAGCAAGCCAAGAAGGATAATAAATTATCACCAAAGTACTATGGCTCTTATAAGGTGTTGCAAAAGATTGGTACTATGGCATAAAAATTGGAGTTGCATGCATCTTCACGAGTACACCCATATTTCCATGTTTCATGCTTAAAGAAGGTTATAGGCGACAAGATCCCAGTTCAAACTATATTTCCAGAACTTGACGAGGAAGGGAAAATCATATTGGAGCCTGAGGCCATCACTGACACAAGAATTCACCAGTTGAGGAATAGATCCATTTAAGAGTATCTCATTAAATGGAGGAAACTACAGGTTGAAGATTCCACTTGGGAAGATGAGTCTTTTATACAGAAGCATCTAGAGTTACTCAAGCATTGTGGAAAACACTTGTCTCAAGGGGAGGGGTATGTTAAGCCCTAATATTAGCTCATTACCCCTTAATTGGGGCATATTAAATTAGTAATGTTATTTTATTTATGTCGGATTTATTCCATTAGTTGTAATTATACCTCCTAGTCTCCTATATATACCAAGGAGACATTTTCATTTGGAATCATCTTGTACTAGAACATTTATGTGGGGTAAAAGGATGTTGCCCCCTCGAAGAGGCTTATTGTCTAAAATTATCTCCTTTTCAAGGCCTTGATTACTTATTCTGAGGTTTTTCTATGCTATATTGATATTTGGTTCTTAACAGGTTGTGAGGAATGATTGTTACCCTACCCACCCAATTTCAAATCCTTGGAGTGACATGTTGCGCCCTTTAATGGGTCTATAATATGCTCTTGTTGTTGAGCCCCCAATAATCCAAAAGTACTTGGCCACCCAATGTTCTCTTATGGATTTTGGGGAGGTTTTCCATGGACATAGTGAGAACTGATATCTGCTGTCGTGAACCAGATAAAAAATAATAATAAATAAAAAGGTAAAAATAAAACATAAAAAATATTATGGTTTTTTTTTTTCACATATATATATATATATATATATATATATATATTAAAATTAATGATAAATAAATAAATAAATGTGTGTGTGTAGTTCTGTTGATGCAGTAAAAATTCCCTTTCAACAGAAGGGGTACTCCTTGGTATGAGGTCTCAATTAGAATTCACATCGTTTCGATTAGGATACCCATCCATATTCTGGCCCGACTATTGTTACTATGTAATGTACCCAACCTCCAACTAGGTCACGTCACTACTAAAATGACCCAATAAAAATTTCTACTACCAATTTAAAATGAGGAAATAATACACATCATTCCTTTCAAGCTCATTCAACTATCCATGATTAAAAAAAAAGGAATTACTACTACTCAATTTTTGCACAAAAATGACTAAGTGTAGATAACATAAATTCTACCACAAAATATAGATTTATATGCATCAATTCTACTCACAACAAGTAGCATTTAACCAAGATAACTCAGAGTAAATTTCACAACAACCATATCATCATCTAACATGAATTAACATAGTAAACAATAACACTTATATTAAATATATGTAACACACTGCAAAGGACAAAAATTCCTCCCAACTGCAGCCTTGTTGTTCTAGTTCTCAATAGAAATACACCCCCGAGATAGGGATATGAATCCACAAGGGATGGTGGTCCCTAAGGCTAGGTAAGGTCGCCCTTTTAGTTGTTAAAGTCACATCTAATTCGAAATCACCAACTCACTTCCCCTCGACCTTCACAACCAAAGGGATGGAGTCCCCCTTCACTACTCATAGTCCCTCAGGACTTTCAACTCCCCTCTATGACTTCCAACATAGGTTGGATAGGAAAACTACTTGTTGGGATTTTAGGAATTCTACAGTTGCAAAACAATTTTGAATAACTCATCACTCCATAGCACAGAACCTATTTCTCCATGAAATTACAGCTCCAAACAATAGCCAAACAAGTCCACAATAGATACCTTCAAGTTCCAGTAGTCAAAACTCCATTGCTGGCCAGAAAAATCCATGTAAAAACCACTCTCTATGCAAAAACGTGAATGCATAATTCTGGTCTCCTCCCCATACAAATTTTATCCCTTTCTCTTTCTTTTCTGACTTGCAATCTTCCCCAACATGATTGTAATCATTCCCCATGCTCTCAATAACTATGGGATGTGACTCTCACACCCACCCTATTACATGAATTCAATGATTGGGCTCTATAACACTTAGCAACTAATGGAAGGTTCATCGTAAGGATAATTTTGAAATAAAATAAGAAATGGGTTTTGGTTTAATAGCCATGGGTAAACTCTTCCCCCCCCCCCATTGGACTCCTTCCCTCTCTCATGGATACTTAACTCCCAAATCTTCGCCCATGTCCATTTGTAGCTAGAGATACATTTTATTCATTATATTCAATTTACATCATTTACATATTACATCGATTTGGCTCTCAGCCATATACTACATTTACAATATACATCACTTGGCTCTCGACCATGTACTACATATACAATATACATTTCTAGTTTGCGGTTTGAAAACAAGGATGTTACATACTAGTTGAGGGTAAATGAATGGTTGATGTAAGGAGGATGTGAAATGAAACCTAGTGCTAATTGTTGAAAATAAAACATATCATATCCTATCCTAGCTAGGAGAAACTAAGGGTGACTAAGGAACATACCCAAATATTGCCAATCCATGCATTAAACCTTCATTCAGATAGATGTAAGAAAGAAAAAAAAAATATTAACATGTATATATGGAAGCATAACTAGATAAGTTGTAACTATGAATTCATACATATATACTTGCTCATTATCTCAGAATAATTCATGAAAGAGAGACAATTACTGCAAAAAAGTTCCATTCATAATAGAATAGTCTATTTGTGCAAAGAAATACTAATAGTTATTCGAGGAAAAAAACATTCACTTGAAGATGTTCAAAGTAAAAAAACTATAGGGAACCAATGTATTTCTCTCTGTCAAAATGGCCATAAGGTATTCTCAATATTATACTAAGAAAACATTAATTCTCCCCAAAATTACAAAGTCGAAGAGCCCCTTCGCTACCATATACTTTAAATCTATTTTCATCATATCTTCACAAAATTTCAACACATGTGTGCCACTTATCTCTTTCCCACTTGTTAATTAGAGGCCTAGTTCCTTGTACAATCTTGATTTATTTATTGAATGGCTATAATCTTGATTTGTTTCTCATTGTTACCTACAAGAATGGGGCATTAAAACCTATGCACAATAACATGAAATAAATTTAAACCTTAAAAGACAATAGGCCATTAATCAATTATATGTGTTCATGAGCCAAGGTAATCTCAAAAAAGAAACATAAGTAGAAAAATCAAGATTCAACCACAATCAAAACATCTGTAAATAAGAAAATGGGATTTCCATCAATGCATAAGAAAGATCGCATCTAAATGCAACCCATCAATGTGAATATGCACAATACAAAGCATAACACTACATTAAACACAAAGAAATGTAATCAATGATCATGCTCCATCTCCTCATGGAACTTAAATAATCATACAAAATAATATAAGTAGGAAAAGCATGCTTGAAGATGAAGCTAAGAGTATGAAATTAAATTGGGACTAGTTGAGGCCTCAACACCACTAAATGAAAATCTATGTAAACAAAGACAAAATAGGTCTTTCTCACATATCTTACATATTGAAACCATTAAACACTAAACATATTGTTTGGTAAGCTTAAAATATCTCTTAATTAACCACTGGATTATTTTATAATATTTTTTAAGCTTCATAACATAGGGGAAAATAAATCAAAGGATTAATTATTCTAGCAACAAGTTTTTAACACAAAACTTCAAGGAAAAACTTTCTTTCACCAGGGTTTTTATTAAATTTTGAAATCTAGATTCATATGTTTGGTTAACTACTCCATAAATAAACCTATGAATGAATTTTTTTACATTGTCTCGTCTACATCCAAGCTTCTTATTAAAAATTGCTATATAGTCCAAGCCTATGGTTAATGGTTCCAGATAACAATATTATTACATGAAAAAGTTTAAAATCTCCTCTCTTCATCTAGGTTCTTTATTCAAGCTTGTAATACAACATTGTGCATGGTTAAATGGTTCATTCCAAAATAATTCCATTCACAAGTAGACTAAGAAAACTTGTTACAACCAATCCTCTTTTCAACAAAGGATTATTAATGTAATCAAACTACAAGAAACTGAAAGTTGCTCATATAAATTAAAATATGAGAAAATCTTGATGAACAAATGATAAGGATAGAGCCCCACCAAACAATGATTCCATATGCCTCCATGAGAAATTTATTTTTCTTCCATTCCTTTTACCGAAATATGGTTATCTTCATAGAGAAGACTAGATTAAGATTAATAAAGAAACATTGTTTTCTCTTATGAATGGGAAAACTCTACTACTCTCTAACTATATCTACTGAGAAACAAATAAATACTATAGTCCAAGTTTGTAGCACTCAATTGTTTTTGGGATTTTGGTGATTATTTCAATGATAGAATTAGTTTTAAATTAGAGCTAGTCACCCTAAACAATAAGATCTATTGCTCCCTTGTTTTGAGAGTAATATCATTCATCCTACTTGTTAATCTAACTCCCAATATATTGTTAATGACAAGAGCACAATAAAAAGTATCCAAACCTCTTTCCAAGTGTCAAATGCATTTATGGAAAGATGAAAATGAAATTTCCATGAGAAATGTGTTGCATGGAGTTTATAATCTATTGCATATCAATCTAAGAGAAGAAAATGCCATGCCTACTAGTTGAAATAACCCAGGACAATTCCTAACCTACAATAGTCAATGGAAAACAATGGAAATGCTTACATATTGTGAAAGAGATAAAGAGATATTTCCTAGAGTGAATGAGAAATAATAATAAGAAAACATTTTCTAATGCATTTATAATGAAAATGTTGAGCATGCAAGAAAATAAACCAGGTGTTATATTTGGGAAACATAATTGATATATAGAAAGAAAGAACAAAATAAAACCACTAATTTAGAGGGTCAAAATTAAATTCATTAGGGTTGGAGATCACAAAGCACTCCAAAGTGAGGATTTTCCTAAGGAAGGTAAATCATTGGGTTGAGAGGTCAATGAGCCATTTGTTGTGGTTAATGGTCACTGAATACCTCGAGGTTGCCAATTTTCCTTCTTGAGACAATGTTCATCCAAAATAACAAATTAATAAAACCTTTCCTTAATATTGGAATAATAAATCATTGAGTTTCAAGGTTGAGAAGGAAAATCATTGGTTTGTGAAGTTTTTTTGAACCTCGAGGTGGCCAAATTTCTTTCTTGAGGAAAATCAGTGCCTTGGGAGTTGTTTTCCTTTAAGGTGTCTTATTCACTCTTCTCAAGGAAAAAATGATAGCCTAAATATATTTCTAGCCTTTGAGGTGGCCAATTGAACTTTGCATGTCAAAAACATTAAATAGAACACTAGTCATTCAAGGATTTATCTACAAATCATATCTTTTTCAAGTAGGTTATTGAGTTTGGAGTGTTGTTGGGGTCCCATTCTTTCTTCAAATCACTATATTTCAAGATGAATAACCTCACACTATACATGATGTTGGAAATATTGTTGTCATTGATGTCAAATACAGAGGGAGAGTACAAATGTCTAAGAAAAATATTTGAATATGGAGATTTTTGGAAACATTTTTTTGGATTATTGATGCTCAGTTTGGATACCCTATCTTTGAAGGAATTTTTACCATAGATTCCTAAATCAAATGGGAGAATAGGTAATATGGTTAGAATTCGTATTTTGATAAATTTGTAATATGACACTCTCTCTAACTCCCTAGGAATGAGGATATATGATTTTTTTTGTTCGACAACCCAACCAGAAACTTTAGGTCGGCTCAACTAGTCTTTACAGGTTGGCCCTAAAAGTGAGGACATAAATACCATAAATACAAGATAGATGTGCACATTGAGCAAGAGATAAATTATTAGGTGCACAAAAGTGATATTAGGTGCACTAAAGGTGATGGGGTGTCTTTTTGGGATCTAAAGGTGTGGAAGAGAAGTCTAAGGGATTTTTTTGAGTTCGTTCTTGTTCTCAAGGTGCTCTATGAAGGGTTGAAGGTCTGTGATGTTGTCATGTGAATTTTTCGAGCTTGTGATGTTTTCTTCACTATATGTTTCCATCAGTAGATTTTTTTCAGTGGATGTTGTCGTTAGTGGATGTTTCCATCACTGGATGTTGTCGTCAATGGATGTTGTCATCGATGGATGTTTCCATTAGTGATTACATTCTTGGAATGATGCTATGAGAATTTATAGGGTTTGAAGGATTTTCTATGGAATGAAGCATGCAGGTGAATTCAAAATTACTATGCGTATGAATATATTGGATTGGTGTCTACAAATATCTTATTGAGTTTGTGCTCAATTGAGGAGATTGGTGTCTCCAGTAGGTTGGTTCCTACATCTTGTTGAGTTGGTTCTCAATTGAGGAGATTAGTGTATGTAGTAGGTTGGTGCCTACACCTTGTTGAGTTGGTTCTTAGTTAAGAATACTGGTGTCACTAGTAGGCTGGTTCCTACAATATTTGTAACAGTAGGTTGGTACCTACATAAATTTATAAAGACAAGTTTATGGGTTTCTCCTTATTGGGTTTCCATGTTAATCTCTATGCAATATTATTTGAGTTTGTATGTTATTATTTTTCTATGCTAATGCATGATTGATGAATGGTTAAATAAAGTAAAAAATATATTATACTAATTCACCCCCCCTTAGTATAAGCATAAGTTCATCAATTGGTATCAGAGTGAGTTCCTTCATAAATAGTTTAACCATTGGAAGGTAGATTCTGAGCACATATGGATTGTAAGGAAGGTATTTGTAAAAACATATATCGTTTATTCAATGGAACAACCTATGCAACATGGATCATAATAATGAATATATATTTGCAGGCCCTTGGGTTTGGTATTTTAGAATGAATCACAACAGGTTATACAGATGAAGTTGGGAAGGAATCAAGTGAAAACAAAAAATAAATAGAGTTCATCTTGAGTGGCCTACCAAATTTTAATATTTTCAAGGTAATGAAGTGTATAATAGATAAAAATATTTGGGATAATATAAAAAACATTTATGAAGAGAGATCTAGTGAAGAGGGATCTTATGATTGTTCCTGTTGTGATTTGGAGACAGAAGAAGAAAAAGTTGTCAGAAATCTAAAAGGAGGACCTGGAAAATTGAAAGAAAGGGAAGATAGTGATTATAAAGAAGAATGTCTCTCCATAAATGTGGAAAAAAAATCTCCAATGAATAAAATGAAGATAATCAGAAAGAAAAGCTACATTCATAACAATGAGACATTGATGTGGAAGTGAATATTGAAGTAGAACTTGTTATCTCCTTAGAAGAAATAGAGAAACTTAGGGAACATAATATAAAATAGAAGGAGCAATTGCATAAACATGAAAAGGAGGATCACAATCTTGAAGAAATAGATAATACAATTATTATCTTGAAGACTCGACTAGAAGAGAAAAAGAGGATAGAATAAGTGGTGAGAAGTTGAATGAAAGAAAATGAATAAAATTATGAGAAGCTAGAAACTAAAATATTTTCCTTAAAAAGGGAACTAGAGAAAACAATTGATCCGTTGAATAGAAGATTGAATTTTGGAAAGAGTATTAAAATATTAGATAATATTCTTGGTTTCCATAGGTCACCATTCATCAATACATGTTGCGGATATGATGATAAACAAAATACCACCAGGGGACATGCAAGAATTAAAGTCACAAATCCATAAGAAAAATAAAATGAAGAAAATCATGAAACCTATGATAATATTCCCAAAGGCTTCACCAACAATGAAAGAAAAAATAGGAAAGGAAATGATGACCAACAAAAACTTGATTCTTCTCACAAGAACAACAACAATTTCAGAAGAGTTGTTCCACAGTGAAGACCTTTCACAAACTAGTACCAAAATTTGTTTCTTGCATTAGTTTTGGTCATAAATCAATAGATTGTAGAGATTATGCAGGAAGTGATCATGTAAGAGATATTAAAAAAGGTTCTTATAAAATGACAAAGAATGATTATGTGAGCAAAAAAACTAGAAGTTCTTGTGGGTTTGTTGATAGAAACTAAAATTCATTTGCTCCCCTACTTCATTACAATTTTGAATGTTATAAGTGCAATAACTATGGGAACATAACACGTGACTATAGAAGCACCATAATAAAGAAGGAAGAATATGTTCTTTCTAAGAATAGACAAGAATACACAAAAGTGTGGAAAAGGAAGCAAAAAGAACAGAATAAGGAAGAATGTGGACTTGCACTTTATGCTCAAAATAAAGGGAACCAATGGTACATTTATAGTGGATGTTCAAAACACATGATAGGGGACTAGAAAAAAATTGTCACCTTAAGGAAAGAAAAAGGAGGAAATGTTACTTTTGGAGATAATGGTTCTACAAGAATAATTGGAAAATGTATTGTTAGTCTTGATCATGTAAATACTAAGACACATAATTCCTTGTATGTTGAATGATTAAACCATAATATTATAAGTGCAATTCAAATGTGTGATCAAGGTTAGAACCTCACATTTCATTATTAAGGGTGTGAGACAAGGAAAAAAGATTCATGAATACTAGTGGTAAATGAAAACATAACCTCAAGTGATGTATACATAATCGATGAAGTCAAAGAAGAAAATAGTTGTATGGAACACAATATGGGAGTGATATCCCTCTAATATTGTCAGTAAAGGGAATCAAAATATCATGGGGAGAATCCCTTTGCCATTGATTTCAAAGGTAGAGAATTTACATACAGAGGAAGAATTGCAGACATAAGGAAAATTACAGACATAGAGAGTATCAAAATTGACTAAAGGTTTCCATCAATGAAAAAGGGAGAGATTTTTTGAAATATTATTTTAATTGATGTCAAATATAGGGGGAGACTATACATTTCTAATAAAAATATTTCAATATGCATATTGTTGGATACATTTTATTATTATTATTGATGCTTAATTTGGATACCCTACTTTTGAAGTAATTTTCACCCTAGATACGTAGATCAAATGGGAGCATAGGTTATATGGATATAAATATTATTATGATACCTTTACAATGATATATGGAATTCCCTATAACTCCCTAGGAATTCCAAGACATGGGTTTTTTCGTTTGACAACCCAGTCAAAAATTTAGGTCGGGTCAGCTAGTCTCTACATGTCAGCCCTGAAAGTGAGGACAAAAATAATATAAATACAGGATATATTGTTGGATTACTGAGAGGGGGGGTGAATCAATAATAGATAAATTTAATCCTTTTTAACCATATAATGAAAGTGTTATATTAGTGTAGAATTATCATCCAATAATTGCAAAGTAAATAAACAATGAACAAATGAGCAATCATACACATTCACAGTACACCAATATTTTTACGTGGAAACCCAAAGATGGAGAAAACCACAAAATGCTTTTTCTTATATGTCTTGAAGAATTACATTCACTGGAAGAACCTATGTCCTTTGTTTTCCAGCTGCAACTAGAAGGAGGCTCCAACACCCTAGTTTCTCAAGCTACAACCTGAGGGAATATCCAACTCCCCAATTCTATGGCTACAACCAGAAGGAGGCTACAACTGCCTAAGTTATCTGGATACAACCACCTATCCTTTTCCCATCCAACCACCGTAAAACATAAATGCCAAATGTAGACAACCTTTCACTGTCACTCAATCATCCACTACCACTGTCAACCTGTAACAACCTGTACCAATCAACCTGCACCAAACAACATGTACTAATAACCTGAACCAACATGTACCATGCATCTACCATGCATCAACCTTGACTCATCAAGATGTACCAACTTCATCAACTATACACCTCATGTATGTGCCAACTCATCAACTATACACCTCATGTATGTGCCAACTCACAAACTACTTGTCTCAACCATGTACCCAACATGTACCTCAACCATATACCAAAGAAATACACCAATTTAACCATCAAAAGTTCTCTAACAATTCATCACTCTATCCATAAACCAAATACCATAAACCCTTACATCAAACCATGTGCCAAAACCTCACTGTTATGTAGCCTCAAGCTAAACCAACAACTTCAGCAACACATCACAACCAAAACACCAATACCCATATGTCAAGTACCAACAACAAAATACCAACTATATCCCTCAACAAATCTGCTATATGCAACAATACTGAACATCCAATACCATCTCAAGAGCTAAAACCTAGCTCACAAAACATACCTCAAACAAGATGTGCCATATCTCCCATAAATAGACCCCAACCATGTTGTTGTCATGATTTTTCTGCCGCACTTTTTCTGTCGTGATTTTTCTACCACACTTTTTCTGTCGCACTTTTTCTACCGTGATTTTTCTGTCCCACTTTTTATGCCACGATTGTTCTTCCATGATTTTTCTGCCGCATTTTTTCTACCGCACTTTTTCTGCCGCACTTTTCCTATCGCACTTTTTCTTCTGCACTTTTCCCGTCGCACTTTTTCTGTCACAATTTTCCTGCCACACTTTTTCTGCTGCATTTTTTCCTACCGCACTTTTCTCTATCAATAATACCTGCCCAAATAAACTTTCACAAAATAGATATTCAATAGGTTCAAGTATGTTTAAATGAGAGAGCCTTGCCTCTTATTCATACTTTCATGTAGCATATCACTTTCCTTATTTTAGGGATTTCTTCATTAACTTTAGTATTTAAATAATTTCTTTTGCAAACACTTTGACTAATTTGACCTTTTGGGGCTTCTAGATGACTCGTGAGGGTTCTCCAACTTCACATGGCCATAACTCTCTAACCGTGAGGATTTATGTGACGTTCCACATACCACCGGAAATGGCATGACATGTACTATCCATCTAGAATAGACCTACCTACAAATATATCAAAACTCATACCATTATCCATAAAACAAACTTGGGTCCATTACCCAAACCTTTGTGCTACCAGAATTAGCTACCAGACTTTCTTCAAGGGTTGACATCAATGACAACCATCCCTATTAATCAACAATATCCCCCTTTGGCATTGATGACAACACTCTAATGCAATAATGAAGTCATGTCATGCAATACTGAAGTCATATCACTTATGCTCCCCCTGTGACCATCGCTCCCCCTAGAACCATGCCTCTGTGTTCTGCATCTCATAAATATCTCCCCCTTTGTCATCAATAGAAAAGGTATCTTTCCATCTGGGGTTGCTCCCCCTAACTGAACTGTCCTTGGGGATAGTCCCCCTGATTGAACTCTTCCTGAAACTGATCTCTCAACCTAAAATGTCCTCTTTATGGTGCTTCCTCGTGTAAATCTAAGACATATAAAATAAGCACTCAAAAGTATTCATTTTGGAGTAGAAATTACTCTGAGTCTCTCACGAAGATACTCAAAGTATTTCCGTGGAAGTGGTTTTGTAAAGATGTCTTCCACTTATTCTTTTGTGCCCACATATTCAACTCTAATGTTCTTCTATGCAACTTGTTCCCCTAGAAAGTGATACTTTATTGGAATGTGCTTCATCTTGGATTGCATCACCGGGTTCTTTGAAATACCGATGGCATTTGTATTATCACAATATATTGGAATGGGATCATCATACTCAACTTGTATATCTGTCAAAGTTTGTTTCATCCATAGAAGTTGTGTACAACATGTTGTTGTTGCAATATACTCTTCCTTGGTTGTACATAAGGATATTGATGATTGTTTCTTACTTAACCATGATACTAAACACTCACCCAAGTAGAACACTTCTCCACTGGTGCTTCATCGGTCATCAATGCAACCTGCCCAATCTTCATATGTGTAGGAAACAAGTGATAGATCATTTCTTTTTGGATACCATAATCCAAAATCTTGTGTTTGTTTGAGATATCTGAAAATCCTCTTCACTTCTAATACATGTGATTCCTTTGGTGCTACTTGAAATCGTGCTACCTGTCCAACTTCCTGCATTACATCTGGTCTAGATCCTATCACATATAATAAGATACCAATCATTGACCTATATTGATTCTGGTCTGTAGACTTTGAATCATCATCTTTTCTCAACTTGCAACTGGTTTGCATAGGAGTGGTAATTTGTTTGCAATCTTCCATTTCAAACCTCTTTAGCATTTATCTGATATACTTAGTTTGAGAAATAAAAATTCCTTGGTTCCTTTGACGCATCTAAGGACCCAGAAAGAAGGATAGTTCTCCAAATAATGACATTTCAAATTCATTCTGCATATCCTTTGCAAATTTTTGGCTTAACCTGTCATCAATACTTCCAAAAATAATATCATCAACATAAACTTCAATTAATAAAATACTATCTTGAGTTACCTTGATGTAGAGGTTGTTGTCTACACTTCCTTTTCTAAACCCTGCCTGTTGTAGATATTTATCCATTCTAGATTACCATGCTCTAGGAGCATGTTTTAGACCATACAAGGTCTTCTTAAATTTACACACATAATCTGCATTCTCTAACAACTGAAATCCTTCTAGTTGTTCAATGTAAACTTCTTCTACAAGTTCCCTGTTCAGAAAAGATGATTTCACATCCATCTGATACACTTTAATATTCTTGGAGCATGCATAAGCTAGGAGCAATCGAGTCGCTTCCATTATGTAAACTAGATCAAATGTCTCTTCAAAGTTGATTCCTTCAACCTGTGTGTATCCTTTACATACCAATCTATCTTTGTTCCTTGTAACCTGTCCATCTTTATTCAATTTATTTCTGAATATCCAATTTGTGCCAATCACATTATTATTATTCGGTCTTGGAACCAATTCCCAAGTGTCATTATTCTTTATTTGATTCAATTCTTCATCCATGGCCTTATTCCAAAATTCATCCTTGTTGGCCTCTTAAAAACGTTTTGGTTCAATCATAGATGACAGTGCTAGGTGCGTTTGTTCTGGTGAGTGGATTCTTCTACTAGTCTCAACTCCTGCAGCTTTGTTTCCGATAATATGATCTGAAGGATGATTCTTATGTACTCGTATGCTAGGTGTCTTCAGAGGCACTTGCTGAACTTTCTCTTCTATTTCTATTTGATCCTCTTCATATTCCCCTTCTACTTCTTCTTAATATTCTGCTTCTTCTTCATAAAGTGGTTCCATTGATTCATTTTCTTCTTCCTTTAATTTATGTATGTTGAGGAAAATATATGAAATGATCTTACTCAAGCATTTTCAGATCTTACTTGACTAAAGAAAGATAGACTGGAATATCAACCTATGTTATATACATAAAAAATGTTATCCTAATTCACAAGTATTGTTTACAAGTGCTTAGGCTATTTTTTTTATAAATAAAAGCTTGATGAAAAAATCATTATTTATGTGTTTTTTTTTAACATAACAGATGATGAAATAATTATAGAGACATAAGTAAAGACACCAACTCAATAATCAAATAGATGAGACATAAAGAAATCCTTTATTTCATTCCAATTCATTAAAGAATCGTTCTCTTTACAAAATTTCCTGAGGAAGTTTTGGACCAAAGTCAAACTTAGACATCCCCGATGAAACATATGAAAGGACTTCTGACAGAAAGTAAAAAAATAAATTTTAAAATTGGGATCATCTTGCCACAGATTGTTTCCCAGTCGACTCTGCACAATAGCCTTTGTCAGTCATAAAATATAATTCAAAAACAGAAAAGTCTACACAGACTATCAAAGATAGATCAAAACCTCTGAAAAACAAGTGTCTGAATGATGTAATTCATCCCTGAATCTTGTTGTCTACAATAAGACCCTGCTATCAGAAAAAATAATTAGGCTTCTAATGAATTAAGAAATGAATGAAAACTGAATTATCTCAACAAAGACTGAAAGAGAAAACCTTAGTATGCTTCTCCTTCTATTCTCCTCTCATTCTTCCCTTTCCTTTTGCCTTTAAGCAAATTAGAATTGATTGAAGTAGTTGAACTACTTCCTTAATTAAGTTAACTAAAAGTCAACCAAATTTTTAGTTAAGGGGTAAAAGTAATAAATCATAATAAGGGTTTTTAAATAAATAATAACTAGTAGGTGGGACCTCTTGTGACTCCCTTTAGTATTTAACAATCATAACACAACTAGTTAATCAAACAAAACATTCTTCCTTGTGACTCCCATCATCACATTCATATTTGACAATTTATCTCCATGATAATTGAAATTATTTCCAAAAATATATTACCCATATATCCAAAAATAGTGTGTTGTCAAAAAATTCAGAAGTCAACTGTTCTCAACAATTAATAAATAAAAACTTAAAATCCATATTTTCTACTCTGGGAGACAATCTTTCCCTTGTTGTTGTTGTCACCTTTTGATCTCTCTGAATTTTCATTAGGCTATGTGGAGCCTTTAGGCCTAATCTCACTAATCGCATGAGAGCAATAATCTCTCAAATGCATGCGGGAGGACACAAATTTATCAGTCATTTCAGGGTGAGGAAGGGGAAACAATGGCTTTTACTTTGTCAGGAGCATGGTGGGCCTCAATTTTCAACCTTTTTCTTGCATGGGAAGACTGAACTAGTGAGTGGACAGGGGAATCTTGGACAATTTGATTGATAGGTGGGGGAGTAGGTAAAGACAAGTTAGGCCAACTACGATGTTGGGATACTGTCGAGTGGATAATATCTTGCCATCCGTTGTTTTCCATAACTTCAGGGTGCAGTTAGACATGAGGAGGCGTGGGGATACCAAGGACCTGTGGGGCTTGAAAGCGAGGCCTTTCAGGCCTAGGTTGTACCACTCCTTTCACAATCTACTTAAAAAACTCAGCTTGAAATAGTTGGCCTAACTCTTGCGAGTCTGCATCAAAGTGTATAGAGAATCTTGGCCTTCTAGGGCCCCTGTTCCAATTACCTCTTCCTCGGTTACCCTTTCCATGGCTACCTCTGCTGAAAAACCTCATTCATGTATGCATAACTGATTAGCAAATAGCTTCTTTAACAAACATACATGACAACTCTTTTAAATATGAAATAAAATTTGGCTCAACAACATATCAGACTCATGCAATCCAATCCATACAAATTGTTTAGCAAATGTCAATGAGTAGGGGGTGAACAAGGGTTCTGGGATATGTGAGGGGTTGTAGTGAGAAAAAAATGTTAAAATGAGTGGGAAAAAGATCATGATTACTGCTCACAGACATCAAACAATCAACTGTATGGTAAACCAAAAGAATATATCATTGTAATTCATCATTGCGATCCCTTAACTTTCATAGTACAAAACTTATCTTAACTATAATTATCTTTAAGGAACATGGAGTGGATAATGAATATGGGAAAGCGAGGGGAGTTGTAATTAGCGAAAAGTGAAATAATGGTAGGGGAAAAGAGTGGATATTGTTTGAAAAATCAATTAAGTAATCCATAAAACAATTTGTTTTCAATACAACTATTCCATCACCAATTAAACAATTACTTTGGTCAATTAAACCACTATTGTGTGCTAAAACTTCTTCACTTTCCACATTTAAGTCTTCAACACTTTTAATTAACACAATGTCATCATATTTAAAATCAATATGCCTTTCAAACATCTTGTATAAATAATTATGTTTCCTCTCATTTCTTCCATTTCATATTTAAAACAAAATCCTAATGAACAAACAGTCATATTACTTTAACTCTTTTAAGAAAATATCAACCACTGTCCATAAATTCCAAATTTTCAAATCAAACATAGACACAAGTCTTTCAAGAGTTGAAAAGACTCATTTAAAACACGACCGATTCCATTCTTTTGACAACATTAACCAATAAATTTGCAACGAAATTTTAATGTAAAGCCCCGTGCTTCATTTCTATTGGTGCAATCAAACAAAATGATGCACGATGTCTCCATAACCATACACAGAAAACAACCAAGTCTTTGACATCAAATCTCCAAGTTGTAACCATACCGATCGGGACATATTAAACACACAACAACCACCAAAATCAATTTATAAGACGTTGTAGGAACACACATACCACACAAAAAGAGTCACCTCTGTCACTATCCATTTTTGTTTACTCCCAATCAATAGATTTATAACAATTTTGAGCTATCGGTTCAATTGACACAACAAAAGGAGGGATCGATTGAATAACAATTATCATGTTCCATTACAACTCTCCAACCACATGATCAAAAGGAGATGAGACAATAATCAAAACCATTGTTAATACTACTCAACAAACTATGACAGTCATCAAGATAACCAACAGAGCGTGACTGTTGAGTTAATAAAAATCGGGCTTTGTACCAATGAATACAAGAAATAGTCAAGGGTTCGCTCGATCATCAACCACGGGGAGATAGGAGTCGACCACATCAACATCAGGTGACAACCCTTTGAGACAAACGCGGTGGACACATAAGCCACATAACATTTAGCTTGGAAGACAGGGTTATAGTTCACACCAGGTAGGGTATATCACGATGTAGAAGAGCATAGGTTTCTTACTGGCTAGTAACCAACACCAAGAACACGCAGGGGCATAACCCTCGTGTTTTTCCCCAATAGTCGAATAGTGTTGATAGAAATGCAGAGCCAAAGTACTACTAACCAACCCTAAAGCAATATTCTTTGAATAATAGCCACCTGTAACTAATTGTGTAGATACCCATAACATAAAATGATCCAACGGCCAAGTGGAAAATGATAGGCAGTGACCAATAGGTGGTTCAAATCATACACAACAACCTCATAACACAAAATACAACTGAGTGTGGTTATAATGAATGTGAGGAGACAGCCAGCAAGGCCAAACAAAATGAAACCCTCGAACAAAAACCCATAAAGACAACATAGACCCATCACGACTTCCACCACAGAGAACAGTCGATGAAATCACGATGTTAACCATCAAATTTTCCATTTGCAATGAATAACACAAACAACCATTCCATAGAAAACACCATGAGTTTACACAGTTTCCAGCCTCAAGAAAACACATACCAATACATCATCGAGCCAAAGTTCATTTCATATAGAGAGCGAGTTCATGGATGGGTGAAAAGAACATACTTGTAACCAAATGGCCTTAAAAATGAGAATTGGGTCAATCAATTCCTTCCAGGCCTGAATCTCGGAGCTTAACCACATACAAAAATCAAATGAACAACAACCAAGATAGGGTGACGACCAGTGGGAGAAGTATGGAGTGACGTGCCTTTACTGCACGTTGCTTCCATCCTCCACTCATTAAATACGTAGTACACGACAACTAGCCAAACCATTAATCCATGCCATTAATCCATGCATCGAAACTTGCATACATTGCTTTCCAAATGCGCCACCCGATCCATAATAACCATTGAAAATACCATACTATAGCATGTATCACATGTGCCCCATATAACTCAATAAAATCGTATAGCCACTAACATTTCTAGTTAGGACTAACATCAATTTCTTTAATTTCAAATGCATATAGTATAACATAGCATAGCATAGTTTAGTTCCTTCTTCTTGGATTTTTTTCCATATTTGTTATCGGACTAATCAGTAGGTGCGGACACTAATATATCTCCCTATATCCACCTAGATCTAGAACAAAACTAGACAGGACATGACTCTTTCCCTAAGTTTTGACCATTGAATTAGCTAGTAGGAAGGAACACGTAACATACCTTTATATTGCTTCCTAGGGTCTCTGTTGCTCCTGCTTCGCTCCGGTGCTCTCGTGAGGTCAAGACCAAGACAACACAAACCAACCAAAGTGAAGATAGAAAAATATATTCAACTGTCAACTTATGTGTATGATCAAGGAATTACACAATAAAGTGAGAATAGCTTTATGGGAAAGGGACATGCCATTGTATCATATTGATTGAAAGTAAAGATTACAACCTGATTGCCTTGATGTCGCAAGCTTCCTTTCGATGGATTTTGGCTCCAACACACACACTTGCTCAATCCTTGTATGAAGAAGATCAAATCCTCTTGATAGACTTGCTAGAGTCTCCAAGCTACTGTTCAAGCTAAGTCCTTCACACAATTCTTTCACCAATTCTCCAATGAATCTCACTTAACCTTTTCCATGAGAATTCCCTCAATATATAGGAGAGAATGAGTTGGTTACTTAGATAAGAATGATCCCACAATATCAGGGAATCCAGTACAAGGATAACCATTCAAATGCCAACCCATTCTTCTAGAAGATTCCCTTCTAGAAACATCAAGAATTCATCTTTTTCCATGCTTTAGAGAAGGTTCGCACCCTAGCTATGTTACACAGTGTGAGAAGTTCGCACCCCAGCTTAAGGAAGCCTGCGAGAATGTGTCATTCTCGCACGCTGGGATCCTAGTAGCCTGTGAACTCTCTTCAAAAATGAGTTTTCTGGGAAGAGATGAACATAACTTTTCTCAGGAGAAAGTTCTTATGAAGAGCCTGAATACACCAACATCAATACATCATCATGATGACCAAAATCATGGGTAACAATATTGCTCTTGTCTCTTGTTATAAATAACATGTGTCTTGTGCAGGTGTGTCATGTAATAAATCATGGGGCCAATATAAATGTAATAATAGTGAAATAAGCCATTCATAACATGGAATCTAGAGTTTAGAGAAACATAACCAACACATGACATGCATTATCCCTCTGCCATCTGTCGTAAATAAAACCAAGATTTCATCATCAATCATGTACATCCCTGTAAGCAGTCTCAAACATCAACATAAATATCAAATACGAACCTTATATGATCCTCCAATATACAAGGGGGTCCCACCTACTAGTATTATATATTATTAACTTAGTTTAAATAATAGGATTTAGCAATACTTTGCGGGTTAAATCCTCGTTGCGATTTTAATCATAAAAAAAATGGCGACTCAATAGGGAAATTTGTTTCCAACAGATTAATAACTTAGAACACATGGTTTCACATATGAGGAACAACATATCAAGAAGATATAACCAGGGTGATTATGCAACAGGGGGAAGTGAGCGGATTAAATGGAAAAATGACTGGGAATTCGAGAATAACTCATGACAAATTTTAAGTATGAGGGGGTTCATCCCTGTATGCATAATCATTCAACCATAATTTTCTCTTACTTCAAGGAGAAAAAATTATGGACTTGCACTTTTAATTCTCAAATGGATGAAGAAATGGAAAGCAAAAGCGGGGAATAACTAATTTATTTATAAGACAACAGTGAAAGCAGATAACAAATTCAAGTGTGCTTTCAGGGAGAACATCGTAACAGTTGTGTAATATTGGTTGTTATTGACTAACAATATTTTGCAGGAGTTTCACTATGGAAGAACTGATCCAACAACTTATTCCTGACCAAAATCAACTAAAATATGAAAGAAATGAAAATAATGACAAAAATAAGACTACAAAATTTTAAACAGTAGAAACAAAATGACAGAATTTGCAAAAGAAGCATGAAATTTATTAAAAAGGAAAGTAGAAATCAACTACTATAAAATAAGAAATTAAAAACAGTGGAAAAATGAAAGCAGGACTAGACGATCAATATACATAAAATCCAAACAACGTTAAAACTTTTCAAGTTGGTTCCATGTAATGTTTCAAGTGAGAACCGTTAGTGTTGTAGGAGAACACTCGCTCCTGTAAATATTTTAGAATGTGAAAGTTAGTACCCAGGACAAAAACGATTTTGAAAGGACCCAGCCATAATTTTTGAGACTTTGAGACAATTGATAGTCCTTTAGAGTACACGATTATATCATCAAGATAAACACGGATAACCTTATCGATCAAATCATCGAAAGTGATTTTCCTAGATATTTTAAAAGTGGTACTCGTAACAGATAAGACAGAAGGCATACGTTCGTAAGTCAAGGTACCCAGATGAGTAATAAGGGTGGTTTTGTATGCATCTTCCCTTTTCATATTGATTTGATTGTAACCAAAAAAACCGTCAAGTAAGGGCATCTTTTGTGACCTTACAACTTTCTACAGAATCATTTCCATATTAGGGATACGAAAGTGACCTTTCATAATAACCTGATTGAATGTGTGAAAATCAATGCAAAATCTAATATGAATAGTAAGTTTCCAAATAGGAACCAATTTGGAAACCCATTCAGGGTACTTGTCCGGAAATATGATCCCAGCCTTCAAGAGTTTTTCTAATTCCTTTTGAGTAGTTGCTTCCAGTGCAAGGTTGATAGGTCTTTGTTTTTTCCTAACTAGTTTTATGCCTTCCTTGATGGGGGTGACATGTTGTATAAGACTAGGATCAAAACCACGAATATCCTCATAAGACCAAGAAAAAACATATTGAAATTCACCAAGTAGCTTCACAAACTTCATTTTCTCTTCATCAAAACATTGCGCGCCCATTTTAACATTCTTTGGAGACTCGGGTGTCCCAATGTTCAAGGAGATGGTTTCACCCACCTTCCTTTTTGACTCCTCTTCTTTCTGCTTCTCTTTATTGCCTACATCACTCGATGAAAATGAACTCTCTAGAGGATTCAAGACTTTAGGAATCTTGTTATATCCTATGGAAATGATTTTATTGGGCTTATAAGGTTCATTTTGAGTGAAATCAAAGATGCTCTTATCGCTAGGGAAGACCTGCCAAGATTCTATATTGTCAGGGATATGTGAATGATATAGAGATTGAAAAGTACAATTAGTTCTATGTGGCAGAAGTTGCCTATTAGGAGAGGCTGCAAAAACAACTAACCGATCATCCATTGAGTTCAATTACCTCTGAACATGAATGATGTTAAAATATAATAGGTTCGAGATGAGTGACCAAATAGTTTGGGTATATCATTTCATCAACTTGTTGCTAGGAGAGTATATCTTACGTACGAGGTTCACAACAAGCTTGGAGTCTCCAAAAATGGAAAGGTGACCACAGCCAAGATTATAGGTGTTTTCAATGCCTAATAATAATGCTTCGAATTCAGTGAAATTATTTGTGCAAGACAACTCCAACCTGTAAGAAAAGTTATGAATTTTCCCCATAGGAGAGTACACGATTATTCCATCTCCATTACCTTCAGTAGATCATGAACCATCAAAGTGCATGTGCCACATACCATCATCCAAATCAATTTGTTCCAAGGGAATGTTATCTTCCTCAGAAAATATGGAATACACCCCTAGGTCCTCTTCAAGATAGTTCACATTAGGTTGTGGGACACTTTCTATGCAAGGTGAAATCCTTCCCTCTCTAAGGACTATAATTTTTTTACCATTCCGAGGAAAAAAATAAGTGTGTCTTGTCGAGTGAGAGGTATCCACCCGTCAAAGTTTTCCAATCTCTTCCCAAGATGATTGAGTAATTTCTTACTAGCATATCAATTACCTGAATACTAAGGATTGTCCTTATTTCAAGGTGGGCGCACAAAACTAAGGTCACATATGTAATCTCTCCTATGGTCGTTTGTTGTAGACTATTATAAGAGAGCATGCTCCTGGCGTTTTCATTTGTACAAGACAAGCATAACTCTTCCATAATAATCTTCGACATCACACCTGGGCCCGAACCGTCATCAATGAGGCAACAATGGGCGATCTTATCCATAATCTTTATAGAAATATAAAAAGGGGGATTTTTTTACAGGGTATCTAAAGTTATGTACACCTAATTTATTTACAAAAGAATCCTCTTCATTTACCTCTTCAGAAAGGTTGGCCACAATGGAAGATTTTCCTTCCATGAATTTTTTTAGATGCCTTTGTTGTTAAGGGATGACAACCATGTCCAGAAGGGTTGCATATTCTTTGATGTTGGCCAACTGCTTTATAATATTATATTTGGAAGAGGGAGAGGGGAATTTGTTCCTTGACTATCAGGAGCCTTAGGAACTTGAATCGTAGAAATTAGTGATGATGAGCTTGGGATAGAAGAATTGCAGGGAGGATCATATTTGCCTTTGGGAGCATAGGATTTGTTCCTATTATTGATGATCATGAAATCTTCTAGCTCTGCAAAATATAGGACAATGATGGTAGTTTCTGGTATTTTACCAAAGATCTTATCTCTGGCACTCTTCCTTACCTCACACGTTTCTTCCTCGTGGTGTTCCTCACAAAAGTTACACCAACTTCAAGGCATGATAAATTTAGGATAAAAATTATTTTCAATTGGATTTCTAAAGGGGGGTGTATAAGAGGATGAAGCTCCAGGGGTGAGAAGGGAGACATTTACCTTTCGCTCATATGCTATCATATGATTATTCATATCTTGTACTAGTTGTAAGAGGGTGAACATGTCTATTTGTTTAACTGATTCTCCCTGAGGAAGACCTGCTCTTTCAAGTTGTTCTTCAAACTCTAAAAAAGTATGCAGAGAGGAATTGAGGTTATCAATGGATTTTTCCTCAAGCCTATGAATATATGAGGAAGGTAATGCATTGTAGTAATGCATGAAAGTGGCTTGGTTCTGAGGTCAAATGAGTTTAGGGATTTGATTGTATAACTTAGTGAAATGCAAGTTGAAGGACTTGATAGTATCATCATTCTTATAGGTGATGTTATTGTACTCCCGTAACTTCTCAGTTGGGATTTTAGACTGCCCATATGTGGCTTTGAACCAAAAAACTAAATCCTCCAATGTAGACAAAATCTTAGGAGGAAGGTCAAATAAATCGTCTGTCACCTTTCCTTCTAAGGAATTGATGAATAATCACATGAAAGTATCATTATCATTGGCTCCTATGTTGTGACAAGCATTAAAAAATTCCACCAGGTGTTCATTTGTAGTGACAGTGTTATTCCCCAAAAACCTAGGGAGATGCTCTTTGAACTTAGGAAGTGGACGAGTAGCAGGTACTAGGTTAAGAGGAGAGGAAACATGCCATAGTGTGGTTGTGGCATCTTCTTCAAACTGAAAAATCCCATACTTTTTAATGACTTTTGTGGGATTTGTGGTAGATTGGACAGGGATATGGTGGTTATATAAGCTATCAATCACTGACTAAGTTGAAGACTGAGAGGAGGAAGCACTTCCAGTGCCACCAGAGCCACCACTAGATGCCATCTTGTGGATGATAGATGAGGGAGAGAAAGACGAACTGGATGAATCAGACAAGGTTCTCCTTATAACAATTTTTTGGGTTGATAACATAACATTCCTTCTTCCTATTTCAACAATAGGAGTAATTTCAGGTGATAAGCCTCTTCTTCTCCTAGAAACATGAGGGTCTAAGGACATGAAAAGAAGGTCAAAGATGAAGGAACAAGAAGGTTATTGTTGATTTCTAATTTGTCTACGTCTAGCTTCCCAACGTTCTTGGGCACTAATATATCGTTTAATTGCTGCCCATGAATGATTAAGCTCAACCTGAGTAATGGCAATGCCTAAAATAGTGTTAAACAAATTCAAAGAAATGTTGGTCTGATATTGAAGACCAGGATCAATATTGGGCTACCTTGCAATAGGTACAGTGATTAAGAAATAAAACATTCAAATAATCAATATTAGAAAACAGATGTATTCGATGCTAATCAAGCTAAAAATTAACCAGAGATATATTGAAGATCTCCCCAGTATGGTTGCCAAATAAATGTTGAGGAAAATATATGAAATGATCTTACTCAAGCATTTTCAGATCTTACTTGGCTAAATAAAGATAGACGGGAATATCACCCTATGTTTATAGCCATCAAATTTTTTATCTTAGTTCACAAGTATTGTTTACAAGTGCTTAGGCTGGTTTTTTTTATAAATAAAAGCTTGCTAAAAAAATCATTATTTATGTGTTTTTTCTGAACATAACAGATGCTGAAATAAACATAGAGACATAAGTAAAGACACCAACTCAATAATCAAACAGACGAGACATAAATAAATCCTTTATTTCATTCCAATTCATCAAAGAATTGTTCTCTTTACAAAATTTCCTGAGGAAGTTTTGGACCAAAGTCAAACTTAGATGTCCTCGGTAAAACATACAAAAGGGCTTCTGATATAAAGTAAAAAACTAAACTTTAAAAGCTAGATCAGCTTGCCATAGAATTTTTCCCACTCGACTCTGCACAATAAACTTTGTCAGTCATGAAATCTAATTCACAAACAGACAAGTCTACACAATCTATCAAAGATAGATCAACACCTCTGAAAAACAAGTGCTTGAATGATGTAATTCAGCCCTGAATTTTGTTGTCTACAATAAGACCCTGCTATCAGAAAAAATAATTAGGCTTCTAATGAATTAAGGAATGAATGAAAACTGAATTACATCAACAAAGACTCACAGAGAAAACCTTAGTATGCTTCTCCTTCTATTCTCCTCTTGTTCCTCCCTTTCATTTTTCCTTTAAGCAAATTAGAATTGGTTGAAGTAGTTGAACTACTTCCTTAATTAAGTTAACTAAAAATCAACCAAGTTTTCAGTTAAAACGGAAACGTAATAAAACATAATAAGGGTTTTTAAATAAATAATAACTAGTAGGTGGGACCCCTTGTGACTCCCTTTAGTTTTTAACAATCATAACACAACTAGTTAATAAATAAAAACATCCTTCCTTGTGACTCCCATCATCACATTCATATTTGACAATTTATCTCCATGATAATTGAAATTATTTCCAAAAATATATTACCCATATATCCAAAAATAGTGTGATGTCAAAAAATTCAGAAGTCAACTGTTCTGAACAATTAATAAAAAAACCCTTCAAATCCATATTTTCCACTCTGGGAGGCAATCTTCCCCTTGTTTCTACTGTCACCTTTTGATCTCTCTGAATTTTCCTTAGGCTGTATGGAGCCTTTAGGCCTAATCTCATTGATCACATAAGAGAAATCATCTCTCAAATGCATGCGGGAGGACACAGATTTATCAGAGTCATTTAAGGGTGAGAAAGGTGCAGCAGTGGCTTTTCCTTTGTTAGGAGCATGGTGGACCTTGGTTTTCAACATTTTTCTTGCATGGGAAGACTAAACCGGTGAGTGGACATGCACATATTGGACAATTTGATTGATAGGTGGGGGAGCAGGTAAAGACAAGTTAGGACAACCACGATGTTTTGAGACTATCAGCTAGACAATCTCTTTCCATCCGTCGTTTTCAGAAAATTCAGGTTGCAGTGAGACATGAGGAGGCACGGGGATACCAAGGTTCTGTGGGGGTTAGAAGGGAGGTCTTTCAGGCCTATTTTGGACCACTCCTTGCTTAATCGAGTTAAAAAACCTAGCTTCAAATAGCTAACCTAACTGTTGCGAGTCTGCATCAAAGTGTATAGAGAATCTTGGCCTTCTAGGGCCCCTATTCCAATTACCTCTTCCTCAATTACCCCTGCCATCACTACCTCTGCTGAAAAATCTCATTCCTATATGTATAATCGATTATCAAATAGTTTCTTTAACAACCATACATGACAACTCTTTTAAATATGAAATAAAATTTGGCTCGGCAACATATGAGACTCATGCAATCCAATCCATACAAATTGTTTAGCAGTTGTCAATGAGTAGGGGGTGAACAAGGGTTCTGGGATATGAAAGGGGTTGTAGTGAGCGAAAAATTTTAAAATGAGGGGGAAAAATGTCATGATTACTGCTCAAAGACATCAAACAATCAACTGTATCGTAAACCAAAATAATATATCATTGCAATTCATCTCTGCGATCCCTTAACTATCATAGTACAAAACGTATCTTAACTATAATTAAATTTTAGGAGCAGGGAGTGGATAGTGAATATGGGAAGGCGAGGGGAATTATAATTAGCGAAAAGTGAAATAATGGTAGGGGAAAAGAGTGGATCTTGTTCGAAAAATCAATTAAGTAATCCATAAAATAATTATGTATTCAATACAACTATTCCAACACCAATTAAACAATTACTGTGGTCAATTAAACCATTACTGTGTGTTAAAACATGTTCACTGTCCACATTTAGCTCTTCTACACTTTTAATTAACACAGTTTCATCATATTCAAAATCAATATGCCTTTCAAACATCCTATATAAAGAATTATGTTTCCTCTCATTTCTTCCATTTCATATTTAAAACAAAATCCCAATGAACACACAGTCATATTTATTTAACTCTGTACAAAAAATATCAACCACTTTCCATAAATTCCAAATGTTCAAATCAAACATAGACACAAGTATTTCAAGATTTGAACAGACTCATTTAAAACATGACCGATTCCATTCCTTTGACAACATTAACCAATAAATTTTCAATGAAATTATAATGTAAAACCTCGTGCTTCATTTCTATTGGTGCAATCAAACAAAACGATGCACGATGTCTCCATAACCATATACAAAAAAAAAACAAGTCTCTGACATCATATCTCCAATTTGTAATGATCCGGATAGGGACATATTAAACACACAACAACCACCAAACTCAATTTATACCACACTGTAGGAACACAAAGACCACACAAAAAGAGTCATCTATGTCACTGTCCATTTATGTTTACTCCCAATCAATCAATTTATAACAATGTTAAGTTATCAGTTCAATTTACACAACAAAAGGAGGCATCAATTGTATAACAATTATCAGTTCCCATTACAACTCTCCAACCACGCGATCAAAAAGAGACGATCCAATAATCAAAACCACTGTTAATACTACTCAACAAACTATGATAGTCAACAAGATAACCGAGAGAGTGTGACTGTTGAGTTAATCAAAATTGGGCTTTGTACCAATGAATACAAGAAATAGTCAAGGTTTTGCTCGATCATCAACCACAGGGAGATTGGAGTCGACTATATCAACAACAGGTGAGAACCCTTCGTGACAAGCACGGTGGACACACAAGCCACCTAACTTTTAGCTTGCAAAATAGGGTGACAGTTCACACTAGGTAGAGTAGACCACGATGTAGAAGAGAAGATATTTCTTACTAGCCAGTAACCAACACCAATAACATGCAGGTGAATAACCCTCATGGTTTTCCTCAATAGCCGAATAATGTTGATAGAAATGTAGAACCCAGGTACTACCAACCAACCCTAAAGAAAGCTTCTTGGCATAATAGCCACCCGTAATCAACTGTGAAGAGACCCATAACATAAAATGATACGACGACCAAGTGGAAAATGATAGGCAGTGACCAACAAGTGGTTCAAATCATACACAACAACCCCGTAGCACCAAATACAACCTAGTGTGTTTACAATGACTATGAGGAGACGACCAACAAGGCCAAACAGAATGAAACCCTCCAACAAAAACCCATAAATATCACAACAGAGAGCCATCACAGCTTCCACCACACAAAACAATCAATGAAATCACAAATTCAACCATCAAATTTTCCATTTGCAATGGATAACACAAACATCCATTCCAAAGAAAACACCACAAGTTTACACAGTTTCCAGCCTCAAGAATACATAGACCAATACATCATCGAGCCAACATTCATTTCATATACAAGCGAGTTCATGGATGGGTGAAACGAACATACTTGTAACCAAATGGCCTTAAAAATGCGAGTTGGGTCAAGCAGTTCCTTCCACGCCTAAATCTCAGAGCTTAACTACAACAAAAAATCAATTGAACAATAACCAAGCTAGGGTGATGGCCAGTGGGAGAATTCTGGAGTGATGTGCCTCTACTTCACATCACTTCCATCCTCCATTCATTCAATACATAATACATGACAGCCAGCCAAACCATTAATCCATGCATCGAAACTTGCATACATTGCTTGACAAAAGCGCCCCATATAACTCAATAAAATATTATATCCACTAACATTTCTAGTTAGGACTAACATCAATTTCTTTAATTTCAAATGCATATAGTATAGCATATCATAGCATAGTTTAGTTCCTTCTTCTTGGATTTTTTTCCATATTGCTCTTGTCTCTTGTTATAACTAACTCTCCTCCATTATCAGATCTCAAACATTTTATTTTTGAATTCATTTCATTTTCAAACATTTCCTTGTAGACCTTGAAATTTTCAAAAGCTTCAGACTTATTCTTAAGAAAGCAAACTGAATTCTTTTCACTAGTACATATTGTAAAAATTTTGACATTCTATTTGCGACGTTATAGACAAAATTGGCCATACTGTCAAAACATAGAGGAAATTTTAATTTATTTTTCCATATTGCCCGATAACATCGCTATTTCCACATTGACGTCTCTCTTGCCACATTGTCGTCTCTCTTGCCACGTTATCGTCTCTCTTGCCACCTTTTCCACATAGTCGTATCTCTTTCCATGTTTGTGACATAGTTGTCTCTCTTGCCACGTTTGTGAATATAGTTGTCGCAGTTGCGACATTGTGGAAACTAGGTTTCCCCCCTCCAACGATCACCTAATATTTTGGTCAATGATTGTTGGAATTGCAACGTTATAAAATCTATAAATATTATGCATTTTACGGATGTTGCGACAATTTTTATATAATAACAACACTTCAAAAAGGGTTTGCGGGTCTTCTTGGCTAGAGTACAACTATTAAAATGCATTGTACTAAGGCTCTTCTCGTTTCGTTTTAATTTTTCTGATCGGTCGAATTTTAAAGGAAACAACTATTAAAATACATTGTACTAGGGCTAGAGTACATGATGGGCATCGGTGACCTATGAATGGGGCCAACATTGAAATTTTTTCAAAATGTTTATTTATGACATCATACATCCTTGAGTCTTGAAACCCTCCCATACCATCAAGGCATTTTTCTAGTCTAACCATGTCAAATTTTGATGCATACAGGAACATATTGAAGAAATTTCAATGTTGGCCCCATTCACTGCTCACTATGCGGGGTTGGTGCATGACATTTTTGGTGGTTTAATTGGAATTTCCATGACATTTCAAGAGAGTTCCAACAAATATTCTACAGATGGAAACAATGACATTTGACAATGAGACACCCATTATGAACGTTGTTGCAAACATGGACGATCTCAAAGATTATGTGGTCGAGACATCATACGTCCTTGAGTGTTGAAACCCTCCCATACCATCAAGGCATGTNCGTACTGTCTCCAAAAGAGTGATTTTGAGAGATTGACAAGTGTAACTTTCTTCATGAAAATGATCTTAAAGAAGAGCTAGATCTTCTATCACCATGCCATTATCATGTCATCATCTTGATAACCAAAAATGAGGATAACACATGCACATATTGAAGAAATTTCAACGTTGCCCCCATTCACTAGTGCTCATTATGCGGGGTTGGTGCATGACATTTGTGGTGGTTGAATTGGAAGTTCCATGACATTTTAAGAGAGTTCCAAAAATGATTATATGGATGGAAACAACGACATTTGACAAATATGACACGCCCCACTATGAACGTTGTTGCAAACATGGATGATCTCAAATATTATGTGGTCGTGACATAAAAAATCCTTGAGTCTTGAAACCCTCCCATACCGTCAAGGCATGTGTCTAGTCTAACCATGTGAAATTTTGATGCATTCAGGCACATATTGAAGAAATTTCAATGTTGGCCCCATTCACTGCTCACTATGCGGGGTCGTTGCATGACATTTGTGGTGATTGAATTGGAAGTTCCATGACATTTAAAGAGAGTTCCAACAAAGATTCTACAGATGGAAACAATGACATTTGACAAATATAAGACGCCCCATTATGAACGTTGTTGAAAACATGGACGGTCTCAAATATTATGTGGATGGGACATCAAACATCCTTGAGTCTTGAAACCCTCCCATACCTTCAAGGAATTTGTCTAGTCTAACCATGTCAAATTTTGATGCATACAGGCACATATTGAATAAATTTCAACGTTGGCCCCATTCATTGCTCATTATGTGGGGTCGGTGGAAGAAATTTCACTATGCTCATTCACCTTCAAGGCAGTCCCCATTCACTATGCTCACTATGAGACATCCATTATATTGAATGTTGATGCAAACTTTGATAAATTGCTTAAATTATCTCCATATACAAAAAGAGAAATTCTTGCTCAGACAATGTAGCTTAACACCTCATTAAGGAGTCTGATGAAACCCTTTCATTTGTGAAAGGAGAGAGCTTGAGGGGAAGAATGTGATGAATGGTTGATGTTACCATTGAGTTTGAGATTCAAGGAGAAGAGATTGGGGTAGCAGAGGCATTCACCTTCATTAGAAGAGGCAGGCTTCTTGTGGTCCATTCACGATAGAGACCCAAAAGAGAAGAGGTGTCGATAAAGGGACCACATGAAAATCCCCACCACTTCTCTAGGGGGCAGCCTTTGGAGTGGCTATTCTGAAACCTTGACAGAACATGGAGAGATGAATGTAATTATGTTCCCAAGCAACATTATTACTCCTATTCTGTTTTACTTGTTGGTTATATCATTTTTTGCTAAAAAACACAAATAAAGTAATTTCCAGTATTTGTTGTGTGGTATAGATCTAGTTGCCTTTCTTCGAACCAATCTAGATAAAGCAAAGTTGGGGCAAGGAAGTGGTTAGATTTTTGGGGTATAAATAAATATCTCTGAATCAAAGACAAATTACCAAGTCACGAGGCTTCAATGGCTTCTCCTTCAACTTCCTCCATCCAGGTAAACATTTTTCTAGTTTTGAGTTTGAATGGAGCTTTAACATAAATTGGGTATGCAATAAAATTTTGCAAAATTATGATAGGAGCAAAGTTATAGAAGTGCATCGGGATGAGTGCAATCTCGCAACGATTTTCCCCATATGCAATTTTTTTATTCTGATCTTCGCCATATACCCGACCTTGACAGTCCCTGCAAGAGGCAACTAGCTTATATTTCATATTTTATGAATTGGGTTTTTCGAATTTTGATTATTTTCTAGGACCCAATTTTTGTGGTTCTTTTTAATAAATTAATATTTATTTATGGCTTGGAATCATTAAGTGAAATTGCTACAAATCCAATCTCTAAGTAGATATGTGCCCAACGGAAAAATACCAATGGTATTAGCCATGATAATCAATACAGACCCAGAGATTTAAATGATAGCCTGCCCACTAGATTCTCAAGGGTAGGTAGCCTAGATAATCACTATTTGCCCTGTCCCTCGAGAATCCTAATGGTAGCATTGATAATTACTATTACCCTAGGAATGGGATTCAAAGGAATCCTACCAAAATATCGGTTACTGCTAGAGTGCACAGTTATAATTTGTGACTAGTGAGGATAGTACCTGAGACCTGCATTTGGCAAATCCCTTACATGAATGTTAGATCACAAGCTCGTGTCTTATGTTATTTCTATGGGATAGTCTGTTGTGAATACTTTTTGACAGAATGAATTTGGTTAGAATGGGTTCTCATAACTTATAATGTTGAATTTTAGTTTTAGCAAGAATGTTGCAAATGATCTAAGTACCCCTGACATGGAGTACCAGCACTTGCACCCTGTTTATTTGTGTATGTGGGCGGGTGATAGTTTGTTGTGAATAGTTTCTTAGGGGAATTTAATATGGTTAGAATGGGTCCCCATTATTTGTTTTGTTGAAATTTAGTTGTAACAATGGTGTTGCAAATGATCTAAGTGCCCTTGACCTAGAAGACTAGTACCCAAATCCATGCTCCCTGCCTACCTTATGTGTGTGTGTGTGTGTGTGTCTTCCAACATCCAGGTTGTTGCCAAGTATGGATCTTTAACAGTTTCATTCCTCCCATTTTAAAGGGCCAGGTTCAAATCATGGTGGTTTCAAAGGGCATTGGCTAAACATTCTACATTTTGTTTTTTTTGGTCAGAATTCGACAATGTAAATTTGGACAAAATCGTCATTTTATATTGTTTAAACTGTGTTTCTGAATTCATAAATGAATTCAGCGTGCTGAAAAATCCCAAGGGCACTTCAATTATACAAGCTTAGCCACTCAAATATGCAGATCCAACCATTCCTCACCGAATTTCAAGCAAAATCAAATGGAAAAAATTACCAGAAACGAGCCAAGAGGTAGAATGTTTAGACTACGTTGTTTCCAAGTGTGGATCCTTAACAGTTGTGGTCCTCCCTTTTAAAAGAGCATTTTTTTGGGTACTATGCTTATCTGTACATGTACCTGCACCTACACCCAGGGTGATTTGTACCAGTACCTACACCCAGACTGCTTAGATCGAGAATGTTTGTTAGTCATTGGTATGAAGGGCTTCATTCAGTATAATTCTCACTAGCCCTACAATCTAGAGTAATATTTTCCTTCAAGGACCAAAATATTACAAAACCTGGCAAACATGTAAAATTGATGAAGTCATCCAATTCCATCTCTTCTTTGGAAGTTTCCAATTTTTTGTTTTAATTGTTGGTTTGTGCCTTTATAATGATGTTGGTTTATCATATATTAGAACAACACCCAAAATATATGATAATCCAAAACATTGTCAATGGGTGAAATTAGAAGGCTTAGAATTTTGGCTAGGTGAATTAGTTTCATAGAGGGATTCAAGGGATTTTATTATAAATAGCCCAAAATTTATTTAAAAAAAATTGTATCTAAAACCCTTCGCCCACTGGTATTTGGGAGACGAAAGTAGAGAAATCCATTTCGCCTTGTAAAATTCGAGCTAGATATTTCCGTTCGCCACCATTTTCTATTGTTGACAATTATTAAGAGGTATTTCGCCCCAATTTCCTATAAAATTCGAACTAGACATTTCCATTCACACCCATTTTATATTATTGGTAATTGTTAGGATGTATTTCGCCCCAATTTCCTGTTAATGGCCATTATTCGAAGGCATTTCTCCCCAATTGAATGCAAATTATTAAGTAATAGTCATGCATCTGTGTTCTTGTGTGACATCAGACCATTGGACGCTTGATCTACACATGTTCAAGTATCTAGTAGCTGTCTTTTGAACTCATATTTATTTTTATGCATTTTTTTGGGTAAAATATCTGTTGCAGTTCCTATGGCCAAATTGGGTCGAATTGAGATAGCAAGAAACTCGAATTGAATTGTCTAGTTTCCAAACTTATTGATTTAAGGGATATTATAATTTTGTTAATAAAATATGTGAAGGGATTAATTTGATCAAAACCCTTATAACCAGAACAATGAATACAAAGGGAGTTATTTTCAATCTTGGTGGTTGGGAATGTTAAAAGGGTGGGGATTTTTGAGAATTGCTCCACATGTTCCATCATAGTTGTAGCATCGTGACCTTCAAACTTTCGGATGGGGTTGATCCAATGATGCCCAACAAGCAGTAGATTTGGATATTCTAGAATGCCATTGAAATCCAAGGGATAATAAAACTCATGAGATTCTTTTGAAGTAATAGGTACTTCAAAACATGATGCTTCCTCCTCATTAAACTCATCTTCATAATTTACCTTCTTTTTTTATGAATTCCCGTGATCTCATTCTTCTATTGTACTATTTATTTAAAAATATAATTCATACTATCACCAATATTTAAAGAAACAAAAAATTAGGATTTTCTCTTGGCCTTTCTCTTCTTCATTTCTTAATTTAATATCCCTAGCACCTCGAGGAAGAGATGAGATGAGATGATTTCCTTTGCATCACTGAGTTGTATGTTTCTCTAAACCAATGTTTAAATTGAAAATCAACTTCATAATTAGATCTATAATTAGAATAACTAGTGGGAACAAAAGATGTAGAATTTACCAATTTAGTGTTGTTCTTTTGTTTCATAAGGTTTTACCTTCAACACCTTGATTTCCTAGAGGAAAAGAACATTTTGATAAAAACTAATGAAGCATGCTCCAAATATGGCTATGTTCTTTAATTATGAATCAACATTAGTTCTTGAGAGGATATGGCTATGTATTTTTGAAGGTGGCCTAAAGGAAATTTCATGTTGTAAGGACTTAAAATGTGTGCAATCATTCTAGGGGTGGTCACCTGGAATATATGGCTAGAAAACAAAATCTTTCAAGAGATGAGCAAAGCATAACTACATGTCAATGGACAATATCTCTTGGAACATTTGTGAGGCCATACCATCCAAATATGATGAAGAGTAAAGGGTGCATTAGAATATCAACACAAGTTTGTGCACTAGGGGATTAAAGTCTTCAATTGTGACCAATCAAATTCAATCCATAGTAAAAAAGAATATCAAAGAACTAATATGGGTACACCTAAAACTGTAGAGTAAGGATATGAGTGGTTATCTTGGTGGGAATTGTGAGCATTACATTAAGGTGGTTGATTCTTCAATCCATGTTTTGAAGCTCACATTCATTAGTCAGTTGGGGATTCACATTCTAATGAGGTGTTGAAAGACCCCATTCTAAGTCAACACTCCATCTCCTTAGAAACCTTTAGCTAATGAAATGAAATAGTTGATCCTTTGTCTCCTTAGAAACCATTAGAAACTACAATGAGGATGTCAGCCATCCACATATTCTCTTATCAACCCTTGGCTAACAAAGAGACATTAAGTCATCATAGGCGATTACTTTTTTCCATTCAAGCATTAAAAGGCCCTCATGTCAAGGGTCAATACTTTGTTTCAATGAGGCATTGAAAGGCCTTCATACTAGGGGTGAAGGGCATTGTATATTGGTTTCGATAAGGATTTGAAATGCCATGTTTGTTGGATTAATGGGGCATTATGTCCCAGTGAGGCTTTAAAAGGTCATCTTATGGTTTGGGTACTCTGTTCCAATTAGACCTTGAAAGGTAGGCCTACTTGGTTCTAGTAAGAATTTGACCAACCCTATTTGGTATGTCATTTGGGGTGCATACTCCATTCCAATAAATCCTTTAAGGTCCTTTCATTTAAGGCTGTTCTAAAGGGTATGCCATTTGATTCTAGAGTGATCATCCATTATCTTACAAACGATAATATTTTAAGATCAATGCTTCAAATAATAAGGCCTTGCTTGAAAATAAATTTTATTTGATTCTAGTCATACACCGTGCCAACCTTATTTAGGTCTTGTAAGACATTAAATGGGTTCTTAGATATCATGATAGAAAATGTAAGGTATTGGTCTTTATCTCCTTTACATAAGTTTTCTTTTTTTCTCTCCAAAAGGAATTAGAGTTCTATCAAGGGATGTTTGCCACAAATCTCTTAATATGGAGAAAAAATCCTCTTTGCCCCAAGCATCATAGGTTGATGATTGAAGCTTCACATGAGCTAGTTCAAAATCCACCTCTCACCCATTTGTTCACTGCAAAGGTTGATCCAAAATGGATCATGAGACAAAGTCAAGATGACTTTATAGATTGAAGGTTTTTCTTACCAAGGTTGAATTGTAGGGCTTCAAACCCATGAGATTGGAAGCAACTTATAGAATTTTGATGAGACATATGTGGAAGGGGAGTGGATCATTGTGTCTTGACCATGACTTTGTAGTCGGTGGATGATGAGTTCATAGTCCACTACACTCACAATTTTTGTTGTTGTCCTTCTACAATGCACTGTTGGGTTTCAATGACATCATATTTAGACACTGCAGCGAAAAATAAGAATATTTTGGTTCTAAGATGTTCATAGTGGATCATCTATGTATACATTTTTAGCTGCAAAACATTCTCTTCATTGTGAGATATGATGCTAGGATACTAGCTATTCTTGTTGGCCCTCAAATTCACACTTCAAAATCTTTTATTTATTTTTATCCATAAATGTTTTTGATTAATTAGTGGGATCTATTAACCCCAAATCTCCACACTTTAATGTGGGGGGAGAGAGATTTGAACCAAGCAACACTTTTATGAAAAATCAAAAACTTGTTGGTTTCTGGATGATCTCCAACCACACTTTATTTCCCCGAAGGCGTTCTTTAAGGGGAGGTTCTTCTCTTGAATTTCATCATCTATCGAGGACGTATGGAAGGAAGCCATGTGTTAATGTACGTGGTAGTGTGTATAAATTCAGGTATAAAGACATGCAGAGAAAAAAGAGAGTGTTCAAAATGTGTCGTCACTGCTGGGAGGTCCCACCCTAATCTTATATTTGCGCATTCTATTCTGCAACCACGCTTCAGTCAGTGCATCCCTTCTCAAGGATTTCTCCATCCTCTCCAGAGCATGTTCTACCTCCATGACATGGAAGACCCTACCTTTCAATCTATATTAAAAAAAAATGAAATCAATCAAGTAATAGATTGATACTCACAGGTCTCCTCATATGTCAGATACCCAACTCGTGGCAACTCTTAACTATGTAACCTAGATCAATCCCCCAGTATTCAATGTCCTTGTCGTGTTGTAAGTTCAAGATAACAATCACTCCCTCTTCCTCTTTATTCCTTTCAATGTCTTCGACATTCTGAGGCTGTGAACCCACAATAAAATTGGGCGTAATGAGAGTGTAATTCATTCCTACGAATCCACAAGACCATCTTTAGCCTAAAACAATAACAACTAGGATTGAACAAGAGGAAGATCATGTGTTCAAACCTAGGTCATGATTAGGGATGATTTTAAGGATGGAAATTTATTTTAAAATGTGGAGACCTTGGCGAATCTTACTAATCCTTCATATGCCAACTATAAATGTTTGACGATATTTTTGTAAAAATATTCAAATTTATAAGGATTTTATATATTTTTTATAAAATTTTGGCGATTTTTAAGGTAAAACAATTTTATCCTAAAGAATTGGGGCGAATCATTTTTAAAATAGCGAATCTCGTTTTTGGAAAAACCATAGAAAATTAGCCCATGAGCAAAATTTAGCCCCTAAAATCATCCATGGGACTCATGATGATATTTGAGGGTTTGTCATCCGACGTTGCATTGCCCTGTTATATTCATCGCTCTTCTTCTCTGTTTGGTCGAGGGAAGCCACGACTCTTCCTCTACTAGATGGAAATGATACCTTCTGGGGAAGCGGAATGGAGATCCGGTTTCTCATTACTGAAGGGCCATCAAACATTCTCCTTCTGCAGAAGTTAGAAGTTCGGGGAACCTGTCTCAAGGTTTGGCTTGTCGTTCTATCCATAGAGAGATTCATAATAGAATATCCCCTCAAAACCATCGACATAGTGTGTGAGACTCTGCGTTTGCAATTGCTAAGAGCAAAGTAGTAAGAGTGAATTATGTGGGGGTTCCACAATGAAGCTGTTATTCTTGGGGCTCCATGAAACTATCGAGTCCATGGAGATGTATTCCACCATCTCATACGTCTTGGTGAGAAATGGAGGCATCGTTGTTCTCATATCCTTCCATATCTTAAAACCCCATAAATCGAAAAAAACCAAATCAATACATGGACTCAGCCTGCCATGGGACCTCAAATTTACATCATTCGGAAGCTCGTCCAAAGCTCGACAGATATTTGGACCAGGCAGAGGGAAACCGAGGCAACAAAAGGAAGGGGGAATTAATCTTGTGACCGGGAGGATCCCCTCGTTTCCTTTTTTCTTTTATTGTGGGGCGTCAACATAGTCATGTTCTTCTTTCTGCAATGACTTGGTTGTTCCGCAACCGAAATATAATGACAGTGTCGCATTTATTTACTTATATTTTAAAATTCATCACGATGTTGTTCAACACTACAGATGTCAATCCTTAGATCTCCCTAAAGAGATCATATTTCACATCAACTATTTGGGTGCCCATCAACCCACCTTCACCCTCAAATTCTCCAAAGGTTAAATTATTCTTTTTTACTTGATGATGATCATTGTATTTCATTCCAATTTGTTAGGTTGATGGGGATATTGGAGGTTTTCCATGGAGGAAGCATATTTGAATTAAAGACTAGACCTTGAAACTCTACAAGAGCCAGTCAAATAATTGTTCAATATTACCAGCTCATACGTCCGGGGTTCAATGTTTGTTGTTGCCTTTCAAAATTCTATTAGTTTTATTTCATTCAGTTGTAATTGTTGGCAGGAATTGCAGCTTGCACAGTTTGCACAGAACTTGGTTTTTGTCATTAATGTCAAACTTTAAAATGCCAAAGGAGGAGTTTGTTGGTCAGTTTGCATAGGCACCGTGGATCAGTTTTCACAGGCACAGCTTGAATTTTGGAAATCGTCACTCTGGGAGTTTCTATTTCAGGATTCTGGGAGTTTCTATTTCGATATTTTTACATGGTAAGAAAAAAATCCAACATCACGAAGTATCGAATGCCAAAATACCGAAAGGGACGCACGTCACATGATTCTAAGAGTTTCTATTTCTGGATTCCAGGAGTTTCTATTTCATGATTTTTGCATGGTAAGAAAAAACTTCAACATCACGAAGTCCCGAATGTTGAAATATTGAAACCACGACAACCATCCATCTCGATGAATGATTAAGTCATATCCATTGGATTAAGAATTGGAGGAGTAATATAAGAGTTGTATATGACCATTTATCTATTCTCTAGAAGTTAGCGAGAACCGTCCGATCTATGTCCACCAGATCAAATGTGAAGCCATCAGATCATTTCAGGGTGTGTGACTTGGAGTGTCTAAACACTTCATCACATAAATGTTGAAACGCCGAAATGCGAAATGCCGAAACGTCGAAATGCGAAACGCCAAAAATTTCGGGGTTCGTGACTTGGAGCATTGAAACACTTCATCACAAGAAATGTCGAAACATTGAAATGCAAAAAGTTGAAATACCTTTTTGGTGTGGGTAGTGGTTACCATCGATGGTCATGTGAGAGGGAGGAGCTAGCACGAAGCTAAGCTCTATTTCATGGTTTCGTAACTTGAAGTGTCAAGACTCTTCGACACAGGATTGTCGAATTGCCGAAATGCGAAATGCAAAATGCATTTCGATTAACCTGTGGTCATGACCAATGGACATATGGGTTATTACAAGTGGTTTGCCAAAGCGCTCAAGGGTTATTCCGTGCTCAAAAATTAAAACAGATGTATGTTCATCGAACGGTGCTAGTTAAATGTTTAAACTAATCATGTGGATATTGTTTGTCTTGATGCCTTGGCCAATAATAATTACTGTAAGGAAGTTATTCAGTTATTGTAGCTGATTCTTTGAATCCTGAGGGTTCGATTGTATGCCCTGATTATACAGGAAGATATATAAAGTGAATGTTGCAAGAAAAGAGAGAAAAAGGATTATGGGAGATATATGGCTTTGTAAAATATGAGGAAGAGAAAAGAAAGAGGAGGGAAGACACATACACAGATTGATAAATCTAAGTGGTCTAGTCAAGAATGAATTGTGCAGAGAGGATTTGAATGCTTAATCTTTGATAGAGAAGATAAAGAGTTGGTTTGCAGGTTCTTAATGACAGAGAATGATTTCAGGGTGGTAGGGAGGAGCAAGGGGAGGCTGTAAAAGTCTCTTGTACAAGTTGGTGCTTGTACATCTGGGAGTTGTAACTTCCATTCAGTAGGTGTTGAAGAAACAGAGGTAGCAGCCTCATCTAGGTTGTATCTCAGATAAAATAAGAATGTAAAGAGGAGTTGGAGCTTGCCTTTCATTCAAAAGAAGAAGAGGTTTTTCCCTTTTGGGTTTCCTCATGAAAAATCACTGTGTCACCGTTTCATTTATGTGATTGTATATTTATTGGTTAAATGTATTACTGCAAGTTAAATGTTAAAGGCATGATTTATTGATTAATAAGTAATCTTCTTATAAAATGAAAGAAATTTTATACAACTAATTCACCCCCCCCCCCTCTTA
>SNQJ01S0011139.1:92377-111097 GCA_010110895.2 Picea sitchensis
AAGAAGAAGAGGTTTTTCCCTTTTGGGTTTCCTCATGAAAAATCACTGTGTCACTGTTTCATTTATGTGATTGTATATTTATTGGTTAAATGTATTACTGCAAGTTAAATGTTAAAGGCACGATTTATTGATTCATAAGTAATGTTCTTATAAAATGAAATAAATTTTATACAACTGATTCACCCTCCCCCCTCTCAGTTGACTTATCCTGTACAACAGTAATCCCTGTGAAAATATTGTATGTGACACATTTTGAATTGTATGTTTGTTTGGGCAGGGCTATCAGAATATCATGTGTAACTGCGAAAAATGCCAAGGATCTCATCGATGGTCTGTTGAGGTCCGATGATGCAGGCGCGAGCTTCCTACACCTCTACTCACCCGCTCTCAGGATCGATCAATTTCATTCATTGAGCCGAAGCGTCTCTTTAGATCCCCTCCTAGAATATTCTACTAAAACCCCGATCCACAGGTCCTTTCTCCCTCACGGTCTTCTGCACCTAACCGTGGTTGTCCCTGACTCAGTTTCGGGGTTCGGGGTTTTGTCCTTCGTGATGTCGAGAGTCACTGTCCTCTCGAATCCCCGATCACCGATGAGCTCTCTTCCGACCTTAGCCCCTCCTGGCTAGGCTCTTTAGTCCATGTGACTAGTTCTTATAAGACCGCAGCCTTATCTTCTCCTATCGAGATTTTGAGTCTCAAATTATCAATGCACCCCAATTTCTGTTAGCCCTCCAGGCTAAGCTCTTGGTCCATGTGACCTTTATCTCACAAGACCGCAGCCTTGTCCCCCATCAGGGTTTCGAGCTTTCCAATGTCCAAATACAATCGTCCTCAGGACTCGTGATTCCAAAATGCATAAACACCTTGTCATCAGGATTCCCGATATCCCGATGACCCAAACGCCGATCAACAATTTCCTGTCGGGCCTTTCCCCGATGGTGCCGATTTCTGCCATGCGTCCTCTCCAAATGGATGGCATTGATTAACTCTTGGGATTTCGATACTTCTGAGGTCCCAACTTTCACGACCTCGAGAACTCTGATGTGCCAAAGTACCGACTCTCTACGGATTCCTGACACCTGTCTCCCCAAACGGACCGCTCAGATTATACCGGGGTTTTTCAAAGTGGACTTACCCGATCTCCTGTCCACGGGAATGCCGATTTCCTGACTCCCGATGCCTCGATCTCCGCCACATATCTCCGCTAACAGACGGTCCAGATCTTCCCGGTGTTTTGAGACTTGAAGTGTCTCGACTTTCTTGTCCTCGTGACTCCCGATTTCACGAACGTCGATATCCCGATGACTGTTGGGATTTTACCTCTGCCTATGAGAGTTTAACTCCCACGCAACTCCTGACAGATCCGATGGTTGTCGGGTATTTAGACCCAGATCCGACGGTCCAGATCTCTTCTTCTACGCACACTCCAGAGACTAAAATCCGAGCGTCTTCTCCCGATCCAACGACTGACGAGATTTTGAATGAGATCCAACGGCTGTCGATCTCTCCCTTCTGTGCGCTCCTCCTAAAATTCTAATGGACGTAAAAACCAATTGTCCAGATTTCTTTTCTCCATCAATCCGACGGCTGTCATTGCTCCTCCTGAGCTACTGTGCTTTCTTCCCAGACTTGGAAGAATTTCCAAAGATTCAAAAGGCCTCGGCCTTTGTTCTCCTTTTCCTCTGCACTCCTCCGGCTGCTCCCTGGGCGCGAACACCAATGGTCCAGATCTAATTCCTAGCCGATCTGATAGCTGTTGTTGCTCCCTCCTGAGCCTCTACACTCCTTCTTCCTAGACTTGGAAGAATTTCCAATTCCTCAAAGGCTTTAACCCTTGCCTTTCTTCTCTGCGAACTCTTCAACTCTGAGCTTCGCTACGTGTGTAGAAACGTTGTTCCTCCTGAGCTTCTCACACACTCAGACCCCTAAGGGATTTTTGTCTTTCTTCCCTCTCCTGCAGATGGAGAATGTTGGGATGCCCTCCTAGCTATCATCTGCCTCAAGCAACCTCTTGTTGAGTCTTCTGGGTATTCAATAATCCCGCGAAGATCCCTCAGTGGACTCTTCTTCACAATACAGAACTCAAGGAGTTCTCTTCTCCTTTCTGTACCTATCTGCACAATGTCTCTATACCCTCCTGGCAGAGTTTCTTCCTCCAAAACTCCCAGCAGTTCTGTCTCTCCTTCTGTGCACCTATGCACCCACTCGATTCCCACTTGGCAGAGCTCTCAGAATCCTCAGTGATTCTGTTTCCTTTGAACTCACAACAGATTTCCTTCCTTAATGCACCACTATGCACATGCTCAATGCCCACTTGGCAGAGCTCTACAGAATTCACAGCAGAATTCTATCTGCAACTGTGTCTCTCATACACAGCCTTGCCTCCAAGGTATTCAACAACCTTGAGGTCTTCACCCCTGAGTTGATGATTCCATCTCTTGTTCCACAACACATCTTTGTATGACTCCGCAAAGTTCATAAGTGCTTCCTCTGTGCACTGGTATTCAGAGTCTGCAGCACTCTGTCACACCCTCCTGGCGTGAAACCACAAAGAACCTCTCAAGCCCAAAATGAGATCTAAAATCTCTTTTACCTGAGGGGGCTCTTCGAGCTCTTCCCTCCAACCTACCTACCCTATTCAATTACATTGAATGGGCTGTCTAGTCCAGAATTGGATCTAGATCTCAGCCATACAAACATTTAAGGCCGATCTTATCTACAGCCTGCACAAAGGCATGAATCTACAACTCACCAGCTTAGACATTTAATTACATTGAATTCAGATTTCAAATGAGGTTGTGCCTCTCTTCAACACGCGATTTGAATTCGCTGGCATGGCTAGCTGGTTGGCTGACGTGGAGAGATGCTCCTGCATCAAACTCCTCAGCTATAAAATTCATGAGTTCCTGCTCATGAGCTTCCCCTCTCATTTGTTGGAAATCCTCCTGGATCCCAAACAAATATCTGGAGCTTCCCATCTGCTCCATCCTACTGTTGCTTCTGCGTTGCTGCTGCTGCTTCTTTTCTGCCCAGCCTCTCCTCGTTGGTAGTCTCTATTGACCTCAACATCATTCTTTTGATCTCTTCTATTACTTCGTCCAGCTGCTCCAGTGGCTGGCTCTGTTGATGCAGTCTCCTCAACTGCAAATTTTTTTGGCACATGAGCAGATCATCATGATCTCCCATGCCTCCTTCATCAGTTTCCAACTTCACCTGTTGGATGTGCACGCTTTGCACCTTCACCCTTTTCTCCAGGGCTTCTATCTGTTCCCACAGATCAACAAAGCAAATGTTTTCTGCCTCTTTTTCTTCTGCTGCAAACTCCCCTGTTGTAGTCTTTTCAGTCCCCTGGCTGAAAATACTGAGCCATTCCTTAGAATGCTCATCATCCTCTCCGTCTGCTTCTTCTTCTTGGGCAGTCTCAAACACCTTCTCCAATTCCTCCTGGCTAGTCTCAGTCGACTGTTCTGTTGTTGTTGCTGCATCATCTGCAACACAGACTTCTGCCTCCTCTTGGGCAAGTGGTAGGAATATCCCAATTCCCCCAATCATCATAAGGCTCCTTAAATCATCCTCTTCCGTCAGCTGCATATGCTGATCCAAACTCACCTCCGAGTTCATGAGACTCTCAGATAGTCTCATCTACTCTGTCATCTCCTCAGGCTAATCAAAACTTACCTGCTCATCCCTGCCCACCTGGCAATATGGGATGCTCTTCTTGCTCTCCTCGCAAATTATGAGATCAACCAATCCCATCTTCATCAGCAACCCTTGCTGAATTGAACTCACCTCCGAGTCCATGAGACTTTCAGATAGCCTCGAATGTTCATCTCTGCCCACCTGGCAATCTGAGATGCTTCCGCTGCCCTCCTGGCAGTTTTCGAGATCCCGCAGTGACCTCATATCATTGCCCAGCTGGCAATGTGAAATTCCCTGGCTGTCCTCATGACAGTCTATGAGATCCCGTAGTGATCTCAATTCGTTGCCCACTTGGCAAACTGGAATTTCTTCTCTGCCCTCCTGGCAGTGCTTGAGATCCTTAGCCGATCCCATTTCATTCTCCTCATCGAGAAATTTTCCAGTTTCTGGTTCACATATCTGAACCATCTCCTTATCCTGCCGCAGCTTCAATTTGAGCTCGTCTATTTTTTCCATTATTTCAGTGAGCTCTCTATCCATCCCTGCAAGCTTTTCTTCCTTGCTCTTCTTCCTAGCATACCTATGGCCTTTAGTAACCATGGTGTTGTCTCTTTCTTCTCTCCGAGAAAACCTGTTGCTGTCACTCTGCACTAAGAGTTCTACCAGCCTCATCTTCCAGTCTCCCTGACTGCTTTCTTGATTGCTGCCTACCTGCAAACAACCACCACAGAGTCTCCAGCGCTCTGTCTTCCTTTACCTTCTCGCTTCACCTGTAACCTACAGATGAAATCCCACTCTGATACCACTTGATGTTTATCAGAGTGCTCTTTATCTCTTGCCTCTTCCTGCCTGAAATATACAAGAAAGAATAAAAGCTCTGATACCACTTGATGCAGGCACGAGCTTACTACACCTCTACTCACCCGCTCTTAGGATCAATCAATTTCATTCATTGAGCCGAAGCGGCTCTTTAGATCCCCTGCTGGAATCTTCTACTAAAAACCTGATCCACAGGTCCTTCTTTCTCCCTCACGGTCTTCTGCACCTAACTGTGGTTGTCCCCGACTCAGTTTCGGGGTTCGGGGTTTTTTCCTTCTTGATGTCGAGAGTCACTGTCCTCTCGAATCCCCGATCACCGATGAGATCTCTTTCGGCCTTAGCCCCTCCTGGCTAGGCTCTCTAGTCCATGTGACTAGTTCTTATAAGACCGCAACCTTATCTTCTTCTGTTGGGGTTTTGGGTCTCAAATTCCCGATGCACCCCAATTTCCGTTAGCCCTCTAGGCTAAGCTCTTGGTCCATGTGACCTTTATCTCACAAGACCGCAGCCTTGTCCCCCATCGGGGTTTCGAGATTTCCAATGTCCAAATACAATCGTCCTCAGGACTTGCGATTCCAAAATGCATAAACACCTTGTCATCAGGATTCCCGATATCCCGATGACCCAAACGCCAATCAACAATTTCCTGTCGGGCCTTTCCCCGATGGCGTCGATTGCTGCCACAAGTCCTCTCCAGATGGACGGCCTTGATTAACTCTCGGGATTTCGAGACTTCTGAGGTCCCAACTTTCACGACCTCGAGAACTCCGATGTGCCAAAGTACCGACTCTCTGCGGATTCTTGACACCTGTCTCCCCAAACGGACGGCTCAGATTATACCGGGGTTTTTCAAAGTGGACTTACCTTATCTCCTGTCCACGGGAATGCTGATTTCCTGACTCTTGATGCCTCGATCTCTGCCACATGTCTCCGCTAACAGACGGTCCAGATCTTCCCGATGTTTCGAGACTTGAAGTGTCTCGACTTTCTTGTCCTCGTGACTCCCGATTTCACGAATGCCAATATCCCGATGACTGTCGGGATTTTACCTCTGCCTATGAGAGTTTAACTCCCACGCAACTCCTGATAGATCCGATGGCTGTCGAGTATTTAGACCCAGATCCGACGGTCCAGATCTCTTCTTCTGCGCACACTCCAGAGACTAAACTACGAGCATCTTCTCCCAATCCAATGACTGACGAGATTTTGAATGAGATCCAACGATTGTCGATCTCTCCCTTCTGTGCGCTCCTCCTAAGCTCCTCCTGGACGTAAAAACCAATGGTCCAGATTTCTTTTCTCCGCCGATCCGATGGTTGTCCTTTCTCCTCCTGAGTTGTTGCGCTTTCTTCCAAGACTTGGAAGAATTTCCAAAGATTCAAAAGGCCTCGGCCTTTGTTCTCCTTTTCCTCTGTGCTCCTCCGACTGCTCCCTGGGCACAAACACCAACGGTCCAGATCTAATTCCCAACCAATATGATGGTTGTTGTTGCTCCCTCCTAAGCCTCTTCACTCCTTCTTCCCAGACTTGGAAGAATTTCCAATTCCTCAAAGGCTTTAACCCTTTCCTTTCTTCTCTGCGAACTCTTCAACTCTGAGCTTCGCTGCGCACGTAGAAACGTTGTGCCTCCTGAGCTTCTCACACACTCAGACCCCTAAGGGATTTTTGTCTTTCTTCCCTCTCCTGCAGATGGAGAATGTTGGGATGCCCTCCTAGCTATCCTCTACCTCAAGCAACCTCTTGCTGAGTCTTCTGGGTATTCAGTAATCCCGCGAAGATCCCTCAGTGGAATCTTCTTCACAATACAGAACTCAAGGAGTTCTCTTCTCCTTTCTGTGCCTATCTGCACAATGTCTCTATACCTTCCTGGCAGAGTTTCTTCCTCCAGAACTCCCAACAGTTCTGTCTCTCCTTCTGTGCACTTCTGCACCAACTCGATGCCCACTTGGCAAATCTCTCAGAATCCTCAGTGATTATGCTTCCCTTGAACTCACAACAGAGTTCCTTCCTCAATGCACCACTGTGCACACGCTCAATGCCCACTTGGCAGAGCTCTACAGAATTCACAACAGAATTTTGTCTGCAATTGTGTCTCTCATACACAACCTTGCCTCCAAGGTATTCAACAACCTTGAGGTATTCACTCCTGAGTTGATGATTCCAGCTCCTATGCCACAACACGTCTTTGTCTGACTCCGCAGAGTTCAAAAGTGCTTCCTCTGTGCACTGGTATTCAGAGTCCGCAGCACTCTTTCACACCCTCCTGGCGTGAAACCACAAAGAACCTCTCAAGCCCAAAATGAGATCTGAAATCTTTTTTACCTAAGGGGGCTCTTCGAGCTCTTCCCTCCAACCTACCTACTCTATTCAATTACATTGAATGGGTTGTCTAGTCCAGAATCGGATCGAGATCTCAGCCATACAAACATTTAAGGACGATCTTATCTACAGCCTGCACAAAGGCACGGCTCTACAACTCACCAGCTTAGACATTTAATTACATTGAATTCAAATTTCAAATGAGGCTGCACCTCTCTTCAACACGCGATTTGAATTCGCTGGCGTGGCTGGCTGGCTGTCTGATGTGGAGAGATGCTCGTGCATCATCCGGGCAGTTCAACATACTATCAAAAGAGGTTGGGGTCCCTCTAGTGGCGTTCTCGCTCAAGGATAGTAGCAGACACGATGAGTATGACATCTCTGACCACCACTTCTATGCGTTGTGGTTCACGAACATTGATAACACTTCACTATATCTTTCCATAACATTCTTGATTTGAGAACCATAGTCAGATAAAGAGATCTAAGGACATTGAGGGAAAATCCTCCTTGTCATGTTTGTTCATGCAAATGAAATTCAATAGGTTTTTAGGTATTGATCACTTATCAACAATTTATCATCTATTCTTTTTCATGACTATTTTGTTAGAACTTAATGACCCACTGGATGTTATCAACAGGTTGGTTGAGAGGTTTCATAGCAGACTATGGAGTCTCGCTGATGATTTTAGTATGGTCAACAGTCTCATATTCTGCATCAAATAAAGTACCTACTAGTGTCCCAAGAAGACTCTCCAGCCCTGACCCATGGGCTCCTAGAGCTTCATCTAACTGGACGATTATTAGGGTAATGAGTACTCATCTTGAAGGAGAAAAATGATTCTCACATATATGGCATATTTCATTATCCTCTAAATTTACCATGGCTTGGTTAGAAAATCTCAGTTGATAGTTCAAGAATTTTATTTTGCAATACATACTTAACGTACCCCCTATGTACATTTTAGAAGAACTTATACTTGCTATTATGATAGTTGCACTCTATTTCTTTGATCATAGTGTGGCATCCAAAATGGCACAACATAAGGACTTCAATCTGAAGAATCTATCATCTTATCATTATGACATGTTCCTTCTAGGGTTTATGGTATGTTCTGCAGTTAACTGTGATTCTCATTTTTTCTTAAGAAAAACCTAGCGAGATACCCCACTCTTCCCCGAAATACCCTAATAGGAGCTAATAACCCAATAGGACTTATCCAGACTCAAACTTTAGCTACACTAGAACTGGAGACCTCATGGAAAACTCCACCTTGAACAATCCATTCAATCAGAACTGGAGACCTCATGGAAAACTCCACCTTGAACAATCCATTCAAATTGATTGAGCTAACCCACTGGGCTAACCTCGATTCCTGAATAATGTGCAGATACTGACTTTTTCCCTGAAAACTAAATGCGAGTTCTTTTGGAACAAGAACATGGAGAAAATTTTATTAGATTACAATTTACAAATGTCTTATAATCAGTCGGCTATACCAGTAGGGATATTTGATCTGATCTGCACTGTAGACTCTTGATGGTAGCTATTTTTATAATTCAAATTTATCTTTCCTTAACTACGATAAATTTACTATGATATTCTACTTTTTAATGGGGTTACGATCGGCTAACTGCCATACAACCAAAATCCCTCCAATGTAGGTATTGTTATGTGGACTTCTTGGACTTCCCTCTTCCAATGGTGTTCTTCCACAGTTCCCCATGCATACCAAAAGCCTTGTGGTCCTCAAGAGGCAGGTTTGTTTAATCTTCTCCATGCTTGTAACATTTGATGAGTAAGCATTTTTGTTTTTTATTCAGAAGACTCGACTCTGATTTGAACTTGTTTGAAAAAACAAGGCAAAAAGGCTACGTTCTCTGATTGATTTTTTTACGAGTCTTTTTACAATTGTCTGATGTGGATGTGTGCTTTTGCAGATGATTCGCAAAAAAATGGTAGAAAGTGCCAAGAAAAGTATTGAAGAACAAGCCAGTACATTAGAGATTTATGGAAACATGCAGGAAGTTTGTCAAAATGGAGAAGAAGGGGCCAATGAGTCTTTATCCTTTGCTTCTTTGTTTCCTTTCTTGAATTTGAGATGGCTAGAAAGCTTCCCTTAGACCTAAATTCAAAATTTCCTTAATTCCCTTGTAGACATTGAAGAATTTGAATGAACTGAAAGATTTGAAAGCAATAGTCTTGAGGAGTACAGAAGATAAAAAGGATGGGAATGTTTTTGACCCTGAAAAGCATATTGAGGCATGTCTTCCAGTGAGAGTTAAAGTGCAACGAATGAGCAACTTGATGGAGTTCCTTCTTGTGGTGGATCTGTGGGCCTCATGCCTGTAATAAAAAATATTCCTACGTCTGTGTTATGGGGTTATTTTTCTTACATGGAAATAGAAAGTTTACCAGGAAATCAATTCTGGGAAAGATTGCTTATGTTGTTCATTGCTCCAACTCGTAGGTACAAGTGAGTTCTAGAACTTACTATTCTAAATCTTTAATTAGTTGTAAGCATCCATCTATACCATGGTTTCCCAATTCTAGAATGATTTATGAGAAGCAGAAAGAGCAAGATGCTCTTCATTGAAGTATTTGGAGATAACAAACAATTGCTATTGTTAATAAAATTTTTCTATAGAATAGACAGGTTTCTGCACCAGCATAGCAACCTTGCATCTACTATTTATATAACATGTGTGTTTCTTTTTAGTTCATTTTGGTATGGACCTGATAAATTGCAATGTTTGATGTGCATGCAAGGTTCTTGAGGATTTGCATGCATCATTTGTGGAAACAATGCCATTTAAAACCATTGCTCTCTTTACCATATTTCAGTTCATTTATTTGTTGTCATGTTTTGGGGTTACATGGATACCAATAGTAGGGATAATTTTCCCTATCCCTTTCTTTTTGTTGATACCAATCACACAGTACATTCTGCCAAAGATCTTTGAATCAAATTACATGTCAGAACTGGATGCAGTTGAGTATAGGAAAGTTTGGTGTTTCCCTGTCATGATCTGAGCCTCTCAATTCGGGTAATAACCTCTATTTGGCGATTGATTCTTTGGAATACTCTATTCATGCATCTCTTTTCAATTGTTTGTGGATTTCTTGATAAATGGAAAAGTAAAATTTCTCCCAAACACGAATAAATTCTTGAACGAGGGGATCAAGTTAGGGTTTCTACTTAACAATTCTTGCGCATATGCTTGAACCCTTTGTTGGAAAAACTCCAAATTAAAAACCTTTTCTCCTTTTGAAGATTAAACAAAAGGTCCTTTCACAAGGCACACTACCAATTTTATGTCCAAATTTGTATGAAGCCGGTGTGACCTCCAAGCTCAACGGTGAGAAAGTAGGTTCCTCATAAGCATGGATTTAGTTGATCCCCTGCCCAACATAAAATCAGTTGATCCATGCCCAACAAAAAATCAAAATCAAAACTTATATCATACAATTTTTTTTTTTAATAGAATAAGTTTTAAACACTTATACTATGCTTAGAAAAATCCTGGACTTTCAAAATGGTGAAAGAGAGCGGAAACACCATGGAAAAATATAGGTATTTCTATAATTTGGCCGGTAAGGGACATGTATTTTTGTAAAGATCCACTCAGTCCAATATGAATTTTGTAACATTGCGTTCTTCCAATGAATGGCCCCTTCTTTCAGATAATGCTCCTTTGAAATAGAATTTGTCTGTACTATATTGGTATATTAAGTTTCTTATCATCTCTTATTGGATTAATCTACTGGAGCTTGATACACCTGGAACACCTCGGACACCTCGGACACCTAGAGTAAACAGGGTAGAGAGCTTTAAGGAAATTATTGGTGATGCAGAAATCTTGGATGAACTGACCACCAGAAGTCGTGGTGAACTAAAACTTCATCCGGTGAGTATTATGTTGTTTCTTATAAGAAATTTATCGAGCTTATTCATTAGTTTGTATTTAGAAGAATTATTTGTAGCATCAGGAAGTTGAAAGACTTAGTTTTATTGAGATGGCTCTGTCAATAATGTCATAAATTTATACATTGTCCTTTGAAAACAATCCAATTTAGTGGCTTATGAACAAGAACTGCAATACGTATTGGTTAACTACAAAGGTTTTGAATATCATGCAAAATCACTTAGCTTTGTCCAGCATGTTCTAGGTTCATATTGATTCTCAAGACCTATGAACTAGAAGATGCAATTGGGAAGCTTTGGGCAGTCCATTAATACTTGTACAGAGTTTCCACAGCTACATGTGCAAGCAAAATAGAAATTTTTTGCACTGGTCTTTCTTCTTTGCAAGAAGAAATCCACCGTGGAAAGAAAATGGATAAGACAAATACCGCACATATGCCAATTTGTTTTCCAAAAACTACCTGTCAACAACTTCTGCAAGCACCATGAAAGACAATCAAGTCAAACTACTCCCATAATTGACAGGCACTGGTTATATTTTATGGGTTGGATGTTCATTCCATGTAATGCATAGAAAGTAAGCCCAAGGAAGAATTGTGTTTATGTCATACAACTGTCATTGTCCAAGTGTTCATAACTATGCTGGAGTAGAGCCACTTGGTCAATTATTGGTATACAGTATACGATTGGCCATAGAGATTCACCCAGAGGATTTTATATCATTATGATATGTTTTCTAATGTCTATGGAATCAACTTCCACCATTTTTAACATTTCCATTAAACAATATTCCGTTTCACTTAGTTGTTTCAGAGTTGTTCAATGCTTCAGTCAAAGTTTGAGGTACTTCTAAAACACAATATTCATGAATTGAATATAGTCATATGGTTATCTTTTTTCAAACAACTGTTGTTGTCCAAGTGTTCATAAATATCATGGAGTAGAGCCACTTGGTCAATTATTGGTATACAATATACGGTTGGCCATAGAGATTCATCGAGAGGATTTTATATCAGTATGATTTGTTTTCTAATGTCTATGGAATCAACTTCCACCATTTTTAACATTTTCATTAAACAAGCTTTCGTTTCACTTAGTTGTTTAGGGGTGTTCAATGCTTCAGTCAAACTTTGAGGTACTTCTAAAACACAATATTCATGAATTGAATATAGTCTTATGGTTATCTTTTTTCATGAGGGATTTATTACTTGGATGGATTGATGATGTGAATATTTTCAGACTTTTGGGGTTCCTAGTGATCTTGAGATGAAATTAGTTGGTTCTTTGTTGAGACTCTTATTTAAATATCATCAAATTTTCAATGAGATTGAGCCATTGCCTTGTGAATTAGTTGGTTTCTTCACAACTCCCACAATTTTATATGTAATATACCCCATAAGGGGTAAATCCAATTGATATATAAATAATATATTATATTTAATATAGTGCCAACAATATCATGTAATAAATGATTATTTGTAGATAATAGATATTGGTCATGGATAGTTGAAAGAAAGATATTGCTCAAGTAGAAGTAAAGTATAGGTTGTGGGTTGAAAAGACGCGCTAAAACATATAAAATATAAATATGAAGATTATAATTTTTTAACGGAAACATTCTAATGCATTGAAAACTCATTTGGAAAACTGTAATACCCCAGGTTGACCCCAATAGTAATTGATCATATAGGCTGGTGAGCCATGATACTTGAGGCCGGAGTGCATGTGTAGTAAATAGGATGGTGAGCCAGATGCTAAAATGCTTGTAGGCCTATCATGTGTATTATGTAATCACAATTAGATATTAATAAAATCACACCACTGTTGCAGACCGACCAAACAAAAGAGTAAGGGGGATAAATTCCACTAAAACAAAAAGGGGGCTAAGAGTTTTGAAATGGGATAAGCCATGGGGGGGCTTAAGCCAAGGAATATTACTAAAGTACTCCTAAGGTAAAAAAGACATAGATATGGATTTACCCTAAGTCTTTGGAGATGGAAAATGAATCACCAAGTGGTTCAAAACGGAGTTCTTGAGATGACAAGTGGCATCTCGTGAGGCATAGATATGTATTTATGCTAAGTCTTTAGAGATGGAAAAAAAATCACCAAGTGGTTCAAAAGGAATTTCTTGAGATGAAAAGTGGAATCTCATGAACATGCAGATAAAATGGGAAAGCTTAGTGCATTTCATCTATCATTCGATCATTCAATCATTCAAGAATTCAATCCTTTGGTCCTGCTCTCCATCATGGGAACCATCTCACTTATGTTGTTGATCGTACATGCTTCCATCTCCATACTTGCGTTGAGGAAGATTTGGGACACTTTTTCTGTTAATTAAGATGAAGAGATGGGTTGTCAGGCCCATGGGCATTCTCTGGGTGAGAGAACTGTTGGGAATTGGTTTCCTACTGTGCCAAGATGGGCTACAAGGCTCTAAGTTTCCTGTCTGGTTTGTTGCTGAAGCCTTGGAAAGGAAGTGGGGTAGTCAAAGGACTGTTGAGCAGAGAAAGAGAACACTTCCTGAGGTGGATAAAACATGTGGGGAAAGATACTGTAGGTTGTCTGCTTAAAATTCAACACTTGAGTTGAGCATTTATGCTGCTGTGAGACCTTAGGGTAGGTTAGAAATTCCTTTGCCCAAGTGGAATTTAAGACCCAACTCAATGGTGACCTGCTACTTTCTTATGAACAACAGAGTCTAAGGCTGGGAGGAAATTCAGAGGTTTCCATGCAGTTGGTGGCTATTCATATCAGATAAGTGTCCACCATATGTTTATTTAAATTACTATATGAAGATTGCGTAAACCTGTGTTGGGTATTTACTGTGCTATTTATATTACAGTATGTTGTTGTTAGAATGGTACATCAATTGTTGTTATGAGTTATTTGTCATGGATATTGTTGTTGCAATTACACTTAGAATTGTACATAAATGGAAATTATGTGACTGTTCTTACTATTTTTACTGTGTTAATTTATCTATGAATAATTGCTGCCATAATCATTTTAGAACTATAAATCTCCTTACATATGGAGATTTTCTATGAAATTATCTTGAGTTTAGACCTGTAAATTGGTGTGGTTTCACCCAGTTCGAGACCAGAAATATCCCTATCTTGGAATGGACAACTTGTGGTTTTAAAATTCCCCAAGTGAGTTACAAGGATTAAATAAATTAGAGATTCATATAGGTAGGAGAGGGTTCTCTAAGGCTGGGTAAAGCCTGAGAAGGATCCAGAGGTATTCCTTGCTGTGAGGTCCTATTTCAGACTGTTGGACAAGGGTAGATTCTGATGAAATCTTAAAAAAATGACTAAGTTCTGAAGCAGACTATTTAATCCAAGAAAAACCCGTTCTTAGTCTTGGAAATATCTCAGTTGTCAATTCGACACAATGATTCAATCCTGGTCATTGATCAAGATCAAAGTTCCTCTCATACAAGGAATTGTCGAGGATCAAGGCAGTTGATCCCCATCAAATCCATCGGGATGGATCCATATGATTGTGATTGTTGATTACGGCGGTATCGTCGGAGTAGCTTGGAAGCATGGAGTAGAGTCACTCCAATGGGAAATCTCTGAGGAGCAATTGTGACCATCGATTGGTGATCATCCAAGACATAATCTCAACCATTGATCTTTATGGGACACCGATAATCGTCAAATCTATCAGGAGTGTTTCTGGAAGATATGAACTGTTGGATCCATTTCAAAGAGTGTTGTCAGAGTCTAATGTGTTGATTTTTCATAATCTAGGATAATCAGGTGGTTCATTTAATTTCATCATGTCTTAACCATAAAGAAGAATGTTGCAACAACCAAGATCACAAGAAGAAACACCATGCACAAGACCACAAGATATATCCTTGGAAACCCTTCTCAAACAAGGGAGAAAAAACCAACCAAATCCTTTGCTATATTCTTCAAGAGAAAGACCTTTACCACCAAGAATATCCAACACACAAGAGGGTGCATAAAACCCTAGAACTCTAGGGCCCAAGAGAGGTGCGCAACTTTGACCAAGAAGTGTACTTGCTGAAATTTCCAAAACTCACAAGTGTGTGTGTGTCTACAATGAAAGATTTCATATTACTTATATTAGACTTGTCCTGTCAACTAAAGTGTCTATTGGCACAATAGGGACGACATCACTTAGTAATATTAATTTTTTATTATTATAATAATTAATATTAATATTACTATTAATTACAGTTTATAGTTTATCTTTAGCCACAATAAGATACGACCGACATATACCCTTTACACAATAACTAGGGTTACAGGTAGGTCTAACTCTTGAACAATATATAGAAAATGATCTGATACACCCATTATTTCTCATCCACTAGGGGCCATATCCATAGGGATGCCATGGAACTAATTCACTGCATCACACAGATGAGCCAGGTCCTCACACGTTCACCTATACTCGTCCATAGGCACATCTTCTCTACATATCTGCTTTCCCGCTACCACCAATAGGAGGATCATTTGGATTCTTCTCATTAACTTTGTTGTTGTTCAGAGGAGGCCATTACATCAGCTTCATTCTTATTCTCATGATGATGTGCCTAGCGCTTTTCAATATTTCCCATGTTCAACTTGTGCTTAGCCACAGGCACATCCTAACTTAATAGATCTCTCTGACATCGGATAATCATCTGGAGTTCTTCTCTCTCACGTCATGGAGGAGGCCATATACATTCCTAGCTACTGTCCCAGGTTGGAACCACGAACCCTTTATTAGGGGCTTTCTATCAGGTTTGTAAGTTGAGAGTAAGACTTCACATGGCTTCTATATTCCACATCTCAGATTTTTGTAAGCTGGTGGATGTCTCCTATAGATGCATTCATCAACACTCCCTCTTAGCTAGGGAGGCATTCTCGATCAAGCCAAGTTTCATACCTATGTACTCTGAGTTTTGTTTTTGGCCAATGGTCATCCATACTCCCTCTTAACTTGGAAGGAGTTCTTCACCAAGTAAATGTTTGGTGTAGAAGTTTGCAATCTGCTCAGGTGGAGAAGGGTACTAATAACATACAATTTTGTTCTGCATCATATCTCTGATATAAGAAAATTTTATCTCTTCGTGTGATAAACCATAAGGAAGCTCTAAGTTCTGTAAGGAGCTTCATATATGGCTCTCTGTCATCAACATAGGATCTACCTCATGGTCAAGTAAATCTATCGGAAGTATGTGAAGCCACATTTCTTCACACACATACTGCTATATATATATATATATATATATATATACTTTGTCTCTGGTGCACTTAAGGCTATAGAGTTATGTTTCCTACTGCAATAGGAAATCATGGAATATTTCAAGGTAGAACATCAACAAGATGTTCTCTTCCGATCCATTGTACTTTCTTCTCAATCTGAATCAGCATATTCTACCAACTCAAGTTCACAATGGAGGCATATCTTGGACCATATCTAATTGTGTCTTGATACATGTTTTGTTGTTGCCTAGTGGGTCTGTCTCGATTGACTCATCACATTCACTGTATGGCATGGATCAAGTCTAGTGTTGACTGAATACATCAGTGATCCAATCAACTATGGATTAGTATCGTCTGAATTATCATCAATCTTCTTCTTTAAATCCATCATGGTGGATTTTCATTATGTCATACTTCTTGTCCCAAGAAGTAGTGTATCGTATTCAGATCCTTTATGAAAACCATAAGTCAATGCTTTCTTGTTTTCAACGACAAGGATTTTTGAATAAGTCATCAAGCTCCCATTATCAACACTGTAATAATATAGGTTTGGATAAGAAATACTTTTGTTGAAATCCAAACTCATCAAAAATCTGTCTATCTGATATAGTTTCCAACTCATGGAAGGTAGTACGGATGGAAGTGTATCAGGTTCACTGGGTCAAGTGTCTCATCATAGACAACTCCCTCTATTTATGAGAAACCTCTGGCTATAGATCTCGTTTTGAATTTCTTGACACATCCATCAGCTACATGCTTGATATTATAGATCCACTTGGAAGTTACCACAAAATTCCCTTTCTGGTTCCTAAATAATATCTTATGCATCATTATTTAATATGTATTGGTATTCTTCTGTTATGAAATCTTTCCATACGGGTTCTATTGTTTCTTCTCTAAGACAAGGAGTCTTAGCATCAATGAAATGACTCATGACTCAAGGATAGCTCGAAAAATCTATTTTTTCTTTCTCGGAATGTGCCTTGAGAAGCTTGTATGTTTCTCTACCTCTAGCAGAGTGAGTTTAGGTAGGCCTTTTATGCCCTACTGCAATATCTCTGAACATATCAACTGGATCAATTGGATCAACTAGAATAATGTATTTCTCCCTCTGAACTGTTGAAGGGGTAGAAGGTATAGTTTTAGTGTCAATCTCCATCTTAGATTCTCTGGATATTTGAAAGATTATCTCTTCTTCAAGGACACCATTTTTGCTTGTCTCAATATGTTTTTGATCAGGGATGTCGATCTGGAATGTCTTTGAATATTCACTGTATCCTTTCTTTCTAAAGGATATAGCTTGCAATTCTTCTCTTTGGGTACATGGAAATACATTGGGCACCCAAATAACCTGAAGTGTTCAATCTCAGGCTTCACTCTGGTGAAGGCTTCTATTCTAGTGAAGACTCTTGTTCTGAACATATACTGCGTCATCTATGCTTCTGCCCATGAAATTATAGAAATATTCTAATCATGCATTATTGAATTGATTTTCTTAAGGATGGTTCTATTATTCCTCTTTCTCAAATAGTTTTGACTCCCTTTGAGTCAATGTGACTCCCTCTAAGGGATAAGCATCTCCCTTTGTTCTTGACCTGTCTAGAACAAGAAAAACAAGAGGAACCCAAACAAGAATATCTCCTAAAGGAGAATAATGAGTACATCCCTAGAATCAAAACAATTTAAGGATTGTTAACACAACTACAACGCCTACTTGTAATGTAGCAAACTTTAGAAATATAAGTTTAGAGGAATGTCAATTACAACAATAAAACCTTGAGTCTTCGAGTGTGTTACTTTTCTTCCAAGTCTCCTTCACTCAAGATAACAAGTGCTTCCTTAAACCTGTCTTTTGTACTAGGACAATATTCTATCTTGACAGAAGGTTGGGTTAGAGAACAAACTCTATGATCTCAACTTTAATCCATCGAATATCTTGATTTTAATTTTGACCAAAGGTTAGTATGATGGTCATAGCTTCAATATGCAATCTAGATCAAAATAATGTCATAACAAGTAGATGCATATTAGAATAATCAAACTTGGGTTGCATTATTCTTCTGAATGTGTTGGATCTTGAGATCCTTCTGGATCTATGGCAAGGGATCCCTTCTCCTGCAAATACCCTTTAAATCTTAACAATTTAAACATAGTGAGTACATACCTTTGATGGTATTTGTAGGTAGTGACACCATCTGGTAGTAGCGATAATATTTACCAACTCTTAAAAGACTTCAAGGGTGACTGAAACTGGTGCAACAACTGATACTTCAACTGATACTGCAACTGATTATGAAACTACATCTTAGGGTTTTATGAGGAAACCCTAATTTTTCAAACTTCAAATTTTGAAATTCTAATCCAGGGGATAGATGTGTTGGGCTGAGGCAAGTAAGCTGGTGCAGTCAGATTTCTAAAAATCCAAATTTTAACCCCTCAAACTTGACCAGTGGATTTTTGGACTGGTGCTTCTGGTTTTCTGGTACTTCTGGTTTTCTGGTACTCCTGATACTCTGTTACTTTTGTTTTTTTGTTACTTCTAGTACTTTGTGAAAACTAGGGTTTCACTTTCCAAGAGGTCTTTTGTTTTTTTGTTACTTCTAGTACTTTGTAAAAACTAGGGTTTCACTTTCCAAGAGGTCTACCCACTGAAAAGGTGCGCTGAAGGTGCCAAAAAGTTCCTTGGGTTAGGGTGCAATTTTCTAGATGGTTTTGAGGATGAAAAATCTTCTTTAATAAAAAAGCCCTAATTTTCATGTACGACAACAATGACGTTTTTCCTT
>SNQJ01S0011139.1:117352-132240 GCA_010110895.2 Picea sitchensis
GAAAATAATGAAAAGGATCAACCTGATTATCCTATGGAACCAGGTGAGAATGTTGATTCAGATATCATACCAAAAACCAAGAAGCGACCAGCTTGGCTTGAAGCTACATTACAAGACACGGAAAGAATCAAGGCTCCAGAAGGAACATCCTGAAAGAGAAAAAGACCAAAAATATTCTCAAGTTATGCAACATACATGACGAAACTTCTAGATGAAGAGCCTACTACATTTGAAGAAGCAGTCCAAAAGGGACAATGGAAAGAAGCTATGGCAGAATAACACCAATCCATTATGAAAAATGAAGTATGGGAAATTGTACCCAGACCTAAAGAAAAATCAGTGGTAACCTCAAAATGGGTATACAAGATCAAACATGCATCATACAGAAGCGTGGATAAATAAAAGGCAAGATTCCTGGCCAGAGGGTTCTCCCAGAAGGAGGGAGAAGATTATGATGAAAAATTTGCTCCGGTGGCAAGGTATACCTCCATCAAAGCTATCATATCTCTTGTCGCTTCCATGGGATGGAATCTACACCAGATGGATGTATAGACAACCTTCCTCAATGGAGCTATTGAAGAAGAAGTGTATATTGAATAACCTCAAGGATTCGAGGTACATTCCAGAGACACTCACGTTTACAGATTGAAGAAATATCTATATGGACTCAAACAAGCTCCAAGGGCTTGGTACGCCATAATGGACAACTATCTAACAAGACTTGGTTTCTCCAAGAGTCATGTAGATCGAAACCTTTATTACAAAGTTGTGGATAACGCACCTGTGATTCTACTATTATATGTTGATGATCTATTCATAACAGGTGAAGAATCTCTAATTATCCATTGCAAGAAGGAATTAGCCTCTAAATTTGATATGAAAGATCTAGGTCTCATGCATTATTACTTGGGACTAGAAGTATGGCATAAGTGTGGTGAATTATTCCTTGGACATGGAAAGTACGCAATAAAGATCCTTCAGAAGTTTGGAATGATGGACTATAAGTCCATGGACACTCCTATGAATGTGGATATAAGAAAAGTGAAAGTCCTAGATTCTGATCCAGTAGATCCATCTCTATATCGACAACTAATTGGATCATTGGTGTATTTGGTAAATACTCGACCAGATATTTGCTTTGTTGTAAATACATTAAGTCAGTTCCAGGTGGAACCTAGACAAGAGCATTGGATAGCTGCAAAGCATGTCCTAAGATATATTTGTGGGACAATAAACTATGGCTTGAGATATACCGCATCATGTGATATCCAAATTCATGGATTCACAAAATCTGATTGGGCAGGAAGTGCAGAAGATAGAAAGAGTACTTCAGGTATGTATTTCATCTTCAGCTCCACTATGATATCTTGAGGTAGCAGGAAAAAAAAGTCTGTCACACTCAGTACAACGGAAGCACAGTATACGACATCTTGTGAAGCATGCACAGAAGCAGTATGGCTAATGAAGTCAATCTCTGATTTATTTGATCAGACTCCAGAATCGACCATAATATATTGTGATAATCAGAGTTGTATAAGATTATTAGAATATCCAATGTTTCATGAAAGGTCAAACCACATTGAGATCAAATACTACTTTATTCGAGATAAAGTCCAAGAAGGAGAGGTAAAGCTTGAGTATATCCCCACTGATGAGCAGACAGTAGACATCCTGACAAAACCTCTATCCAGAATCAAGTTTGCATATTTCCGAGAGAAGATGGGGATCGTGGAAATAACTCGCTTAGCTGAAAGGGAATATTCTCCAAGCTAGGAGAAGGGACGGAAAAATATTCTTGAAAAACATTTATTTTTGTGATTTAAATAACTCTCCAGTTAGGAGGGAGCACCGAAAATATTATTTATCTTTGTAATTGAAAAATAGTCCAGATTGGATAGATTCTTTCCTGTTCGGAAAGTGGATTGATATTTCTGATGGACAGTGACTTCCCATTATGGTTAACATGGGAGGTAGTCTGATTGTTGATGTATCATAGACAACGACTTCCCATTGTGGTTAACATGGGGAGTGGTCTAGGGCAGTCTATCTTCTTGAGGGTTACTCAAGAAGACTGGCCCGCCTCGCTAGGCAACGATTTCTCATTGTGGTTAACATGAGGAATGGTCCGTTTTGGAGGTTGATGCAGGACAGTATTTTCCTCTTGTGGTTAATGGATGAAATGGTCCGGACATTCCTTAGGGTTTATACATTCTTTCCAGGGTGCACTTTGACTAGTATAGGAAGAATGGCCCAGGGTGAGGAATGGTACAGGATCATAAATCATAAATAATCCTTCTTCCTTGTTTGAGAAGAATGGGGCAGATAGCCCATTACTGATGTTCTATACTGAAAGAAAATATTCTTTCATATCTCACAGTCGTGAGTGAAATATTGGCCCAGATGATTCATTTTTTATCATAACATTGTTTCTATGCAAGTTGCTATCAGATGTTTGTTATGAAGAATATATGACAGTAGATGTAAACTACTGTGGTGGATATGTTCCACTGTTCGTGAGGAAGATATTCTTTCAGAACTCACAGATGTGAGTGAAGGATTGGCTCAGAGACTGCTTGTCTCCAGATAGTAGAGATATACTACTGTGGTGGATTTGTTCCACTGTTTGTGACTATGTGTCACGATTTGAGTAGTTTTGTACTACCTGAATAGACACATGTGTGTTCTATCAATTGATATTGTACCATTTGTCATAGGAGATTATCCAGTTGGATAATAATGATGGTGCTCATGTTGCTACCAGTTGAATGGTCTATTGTGCTCAAGACCATACCTCCCTAGCTAGGAGGGAGTGTTAATATTATGGTAGCTTCGGGAGGTATGAACCTCTATTGTGACCTATGACGAGATTAGAATACTTGTGACCTATGACGAGATTATTAGAATACTTCGGAAGGAAGAAAAAGAAATGAAGAAAACCCTAGACAGGTTGTTATTGCAGAAATATATTTATATGAATTTATTATCAATCCTGTAAGGAGAATTCAAGACCCCAGTTAAACCACCCAGACTACTATAAATACAAGACACCAATTTTCATTATTCTCATCTCAGCTAGCTGCAGAGTGAAACCTAGATTTGCACAGGTGCAGTTGTAGCTTGTGTGCAAGTTTCTGGGAATGTGTGCACTAGCCTTTGGGTGGGATTATCTTATTAGCTTGGGTTCTCTATTCTTTGCTTGGTGCATTAGCCTATCTTGGCTATTGGATTGCTACCGAGATCTCTCTTCTCTCTGTCAAGGTCAAGGTGCTCGAGAGTGGCTTCAATTCTGGTTTTGTTTAGGTCACAATGGTAAAATAAGCACAATCTTCTATATTCTAACAGGCTCCAACCCCCCTAGCTTCTCTGGTGGCTACAACTCAAGGGAATATCCAACTCCTCACCCCATGGCTACAAACTGCACGAGGCTACAACCCCAAGTTCTCTCAATATACAACCTAATGGTATACAACCACCTATTCTTCCCATCCAACAACCCCAGCAAATTCCAAATGTAGAAAACCTTTCATTATCACTGAATCAACTGCCCCATTGTCAACTTTGTCACTGCCGTTGTACCAATAACCCGTAACAACATGTACCAACCAACCTCGCGACTAAACAACTCGGTAATTCAATAACTCCGAACTAAGATGTACCATGCATCAACCATGTATCAACCTTGACTCATCAATATGTACCAACATCAACTATACACCCTATGTATGTGCCAAATCATCAACTATACACCTCTATGTATGTGCTAACTCATCAACTACCTGTCTCATCCATGTACCCAACATGTAAATTCCCCAACCATATACCAAAGAAATACACCCAATATAACCATCAAAAGTTATCTAAGAATTCATCACTCTATCCATAAACCAAATAATTATAAACCTCACATAAACCATGTGCCACAACCTCATTTTTTATGTAGCCTCAATCTATAAATTAACAACTTCAATAACACATCACAACCAAAAGACCATCACCCATATGCCAAATACCAACAAAAATACCAATTGTATCCCTCAACAAATATGATATATGCAACAATATTGAACATCCAATACCATCTCTGCAGAAGCAAAACCCTAGCTCACAAAACATACCTCAAACAGATGTGCCATATCTCTCATAAATAGACCCCAACCATGTTGTTGTCGGATTTTTATGCCACACCTTTTCAGCCATGATTTTTCTCACAGACATTTTCTCACTGTGGAGTTTTCTCGGCCGTGACTTTTTCTCAGCTTCGATTTTTTTGTCTTACCTTTATGACACGATTTTTTGCCAAGGAATTTTCCTCACGACTTTTTCCGCAGTTTTCTACTGTAATTTTCCTACCACACTTTTTCGGCTGCACTTTTCCCCGCCACACTTTTCTGTCTCACTTTTCCTCACGTGACTTTTCTATCAATACTTCAAATAACCTTCTACAAAATAGATATTCAATGATATCTAATAGGTTCATGCAGTGTGTTTAAATGAGAGGGACTTGCCTCTTATTTACTGTTATAACCCTAAATTGTTCATATACATACCTCCTGACATCAGGCCATCTTATATCCTTTCTTTGCCAAAGCATTGTTGAACAACTCCTTTAAAATCCTCTTTTATAAAGGCTTGTGTGCCCTACTCCACTACTGCATGCGTGTACATGCTATCTGAACTCAAACAACCCACGTGGACCAACAAAAGCACGAAAAAGGAAAGTTTCCGACAGAAAAAAAAGCTATAAGAACAACTCCATCATGCATGTAATAGGGTTTGTCCCTAAATACCTAGCTCCTTCTAGTCTATAAAAGAATGGGTAGGGGTCCCATTTGAAGGAGGAAAGATAGAAAAGAAACTCTGCCCATTTTGTATATTCCCATTGTCCCAACCCTTTAGCCTTCCTTGTGCCAAAGGAGATACAAATAAAAGTGAAGTTGGAGGGGACGAGAGAAGAGGAGCCTGTGATCAGCTGAAACGCTACGGTCTCAAATTGTAAGTTGGCTCATTCAGTAATAAAGAGTGCTTTTCCCATCCCAATTCATGAGTTATCTATAATTTGCTAAGTACATGTTTGAATTTCTAACCCGTTATTCTATAGGTAGTATGCATGTGTAGTTGCTTCTTGTCTTGTATGTAGGTCAACATTGGAAAGGAGAACTGCGAACAAGTAATCAAGTGAAACAAGGGATCGACATCAAACGCCCGTAATGAGGTAGGTTGATTTAGCCATGCATTTACTAAAAAGAAATGGGATTTAAGTCTGGGGACAAAGGTAGAAAGCAGATTTTATAGGTCATATCTGCATGCAAAGTCTAACCTATTTGCTAGTCCGTAAAGATAATTCCCTCACAAATGTAATTGGTGACCATAATTGACATCTCTAGGGTTTTTAGGAGTTTTATGTGTTTTTGGATAGTTTTTAGAACAAGATTGGTTTTTCTTGCTAGTTTTTTAAGTTTCTGTAAGGTTTGAGTTAGCAGAGAGTCTGGTTTTCCATACCATCTTTCTCTTTTTTTCTTTTGACTGTTTGTTGGGACCCACAGAGGTACATCGCGGCTCCCAGATAAGGTCTACACACATCTATACCCATGCCCCATCAGTTCAGACAAAACACAAGCAAACGCTAGTTGAGGAAGCAGCAGTAGCGTGTAGAGTCCAAAGAATTTTAGAGGCATTCATCCTCCTCCCCGCCGGACCGACATTCTCAGGGGGTTTTCTTGAATTCTTTCTGAGTCTTGTTTGCTAATGGTCCTATCTCAGATTGTTTTTCTTTATCACTTTCCTTACATTATTTGTTTTTCCTGTTAAAAAGAGTGTCCAAGCCTCAAGGGATCCTATATCAATATCAGTGGTCTCTTCGTGGTTTTTGGTTGTCTGTTTTCATTTTTCTCAGAAGCTTAGATATGCGGCCTATACAAGGTTAGCCCATGTGTACACGTCAGTTCTCATTCAATGACGATCAAGACGCCAAGTAAGTTGTTAGGATTAACAGTCGACGCTTGTACAGGATAGTTTTTGTTGAGGTAAGGCAGTCATCCTTTTCCCTTGATAAGAATTATTCCTCTCTATGTAGTTTGAATCTTTGTCTTAGCAAATGAGTTTAGGATTAATCTACCCTTAGCTTTCTGATTTTTCTCATTTAAAAGTTGTCATAAAAGAAAAAAAAAAAAAAAAAAAAAAAAAAAAACTACTTAAAAAAAAAAAAAAATTGCTAGTGTGTGATTTTTGACCTGATTATTTTGCGATCCGCGATTAGGCCATAATTTCTCTTCGTTTATGCTTGTTGGTATTTTCCTTTTTTCTTTATCAAGCATTTAAATAAAAAAAAAAATTTTTCATTTTCTTTGTTTCTGTTGAAGAGGGTGTTTCTGCATTATTAGCCAGGGAAAAGTCATTTATTTCCTAAGTTTTTGCAGTTTACTTAGATCATAAGTAGCTTGTAGTCAAGTGAAATTTCTTTGAGTTTGTTAGTCTAAAAATCTTAGAAAATTAAAATATTTATTTTGAAAAAGTTGTTGGAAATTTTGCATTAAGTAAAAGTTTTGTTTCTAGTTTTTTATTCATTTTTGCTTTCGTCTATTACACATCATCAGTTTCACTTTAATACCCCTTTGACATAAGACAAAAAACCCATAAAATTAATGCTAAATTTAAAATCTACTAGACTTTTATGTTTGCAGTGTTAACCAACTAGTTCAGGATTAGGCCTTGAATTGGGTTTGGAGAGGAAACTCTTCAACGCCATTTAAAATCAAACATTGGAGTCTGAGTTAGAGGTTCAAGTCCAATGTCGTGAAAGTTATCTGGGACCCTCCTTTAACACACAGGGGATAAACACGAGGTCACGTATGGAAAGGTAGCGAGATAACCCCTCCAAAGTCGGACCAATCATAGTGGAGAACACATATAGAGGGTTTGTTTTGAGATTCCATCGTTTGCATTTGCCACGGGGCTTTGTGGGTATTGAATCCATTCGAGGTCCTCCATTGTCTTCCGGACCACTTTCTTTCGATACCCTTGACAGGTTTCGCCTGATAATTTACTCATTGTGGTCTACCCAACTTCGAATCAGACTCGGTGACTGTTTGTGTGCTGGCAACCTAGTTGCTTATCTATTTTATGGACATACACAGTAATGTGGGGTATACCATGGTACCTAGGATAGACATCGGGCCATGCTTTGCAAAAGTATACCCGGAGGGTGCTTACATATTCGAGTTTCACTTGCAATCATAAGTTTCTATGTTGGTTGTTGTAACTGCTCTACCTACTAATATAGTGCTTGCCCATCTTCAGGGGCTTTAGTGTGTGTTACTTTTGAGCTTTTATACTACCTTAGAGTGTCTTTGATATTCTCACACAATGGAGGATCAATGAAGCTCGCCAGTCACGAAGGTTTCTTTGGCTCGTTGCAGCTGTTACACTGGAGCCACCCCGCCACAATTAAGGCAGAAGCTAGACCAACGTCTTTGAAGAAAACCGTGTCACAAGAAATTGCAGCCCGACCAACATCCGAGGAATCGACCATTTTGAACCTTAAAGTGCATTCTCTTGGCCTAGTTGAAACTCCAACCACTAATTTCTTGGCACCTTTCATCGTAAAATTCAATTCAATTTTACGAAAGCTTGTCAATGTTGCACACGAATGGAAACAAATGTTGTTACCCTTTGGGAATTCTTCCATTCTACCCATGGTTGTCACCACATGAGAGTTTTACCCTCCTAACCCACCATCATAGGTCCGAGCCACCATGGTCTTGACTGTTTCTGCCACACAATGGTCTGATCCCGTCTATGCTGGCAACCACAACCCCTTTCACACAAACTATGACAGGCCCTCCGTTCTCATAAAGGATGCCTAGCACAAGTAACAACCTTGTACTATCTTACTCCACTTTACAAACTTTAGGTCTGGGGGGCAGGTAGCTCAGCACTCTTCGGCAACTCATAGGGGCACTCCTACCTCCTTTTAATGCTTTCCACACGGAGAGGCTTCATCCTCCTTCATCCCCTTCAATTTGGTGGTCTACATCAACAGTTCACTGGCAACCTACATACCATAGTTTATTTGGAGCGTGGATTCAAGGACCACCTTCACACAGTATCACGGTAGGTTTGACACCATTTTATATGTTCGGAGCATTTGGTAACAACACCTTCTAGTCAGCCACTTTCCAATGGGGAAATCCCAGTTTGGAAAATCTATTCCTGTAGGGTATTATTCCTACATAGGGGGCACACCCTGGAACTTCTTTCGCATCAGGGCTTTGGAATTCTGGGTAGGGATCCATTCTCTCATCTGAAATGTCGATCTAGTAATTCTTTCCACAATCAATGGAACCCCCGGACAAACTACCATGCCTATCCCCACGTAGACCAACATGGGGCAACCCTTCCCGTGAGTCCTTCAACAATGCATGCCCAACCATCTATGTCCTATCGGAAATCAATCGATGATGTTCCACATATGCAAAATCCATATTATTGGCCAGGGCCACGGGTTTCTACCAGAATCCGGCCAGCAAACTAAACTTTCTTTTCTTGTCAACCTCAAAAGGGCCAAACTCCAGGCCCATTTTTCCAAAGTTATCACCAACAACCCAAACTACCTTTCCGGCAACTTTGCACTTGCCATATTTGACAAGGTTGTTGAATGAACCCATTTGTCATGATCCGCGTTGGTCTCCCATGCCAACAAAGTTTCCCTCAGACATTCCAAAATTCAAAGCTAAGCCTAACAAAGATCCGTGCTATCATGTGACTACCTTCCATCTTTGTGCTCATCTAACTCATTAAAATATGACTGCATAGCTACATTTTTCAACGGACTCTCATTGGGAGTGCCACGAAATGTATACATTGAGCTTGGATCAATTAAGATTAATTCCTTCGGTGAGTTGGCAATGGCTTCTAAACCATTTCTAGTTACCTATGAGATAATGATACAATGTAGCTTCTAGCCAATTTCAAATAGATCTACATCACCTCATATCTCTCGATCACATCCAGAATGGAGACGTTAGAAGAGTCTAATCAAGGTACCAGCCCCACTAGCATTCCTGCTAGAGAGGTTCATTAAGTCTTTAGTTCCACAGTTAACCAAAGACGTCGCAAATTCAGGAGTCTTCTCTGAGGAAGAAGACATCATGAGAGATCAACAATTTGAGCTCATATATTCTTAGTCTAGTTTTATCCAGTATCGAATATGGCGCATCTAGCAAGATGTTCAATACTAGATAAAACTATACATAGAGCTGGACCACATGCCAATGGTATTGTTGGTTCAACACAACAAAGCCCGTTGAACAATTGATGAAGCAGTTGCAACAACTATCTATACAACACACATCGCTAGCCAACCACTTTTGGCTGCTCCCCTTACCCAAACATCGGAGGTACACAATGTTGAAATCGACTAACTAAAGGCCACCCAAGAACCCTAGGAAAGAAAAACAATGAAAGAAGGGTAAGGGGGATAAAACCTCCATAATGTTGGCAGGGACAACACCAAAAAATGAAAGGCAGGTATCCATGCAACTTGTGCACAAAACCACCGGACCCATCTTTGTCCTTGACTTGCAGAGGCCCAAAAGTTTGTGAGGCAAAGAATAACAAGTTGTGTTGACTAATCCATTTCAACATGGGAAAAATTCAACTCAAGTTGCCCATAAGCACCAGTAAGTATCCAGGAACCTTGTCCGCCAACAACTCGCGATCTATGAACGATATAAGGAATAGGTGATGATTTGAGACGACTAGATGCATGACTATAGTAAACCAAGCACTTCAGGAAGGTAAAGAAGTTGAACTCCCTCTTCCTCTATAGATTGAGAAGCATAGGGAGAAACAATGACATGCATTCCCAAAGGTGCATTTAAAAAGCTTCTCATAACCCAAATGTAAGGGCTCGTAACTACTATGGGTGGAGGATTTATCACAAACCCCTTTGTGTGATGTCCTCTTTAGAGGTCCTCCAAAGCTACCCCTTCTTAGAGGAAAGCCTTTTTAACCGCTTTGGGATCTACTGATACTTGTAATCCGGGTACAATCATGTTGGATACAACTGACTTAAAAACTCGCCTACCTGCACTAATGCAGCCGCTTCAGATAGTAGCACCTTATCCCAAGAAAAAACTTTTACTCTAATATCTTCCTCCAAGATGGTGGTTGATGAGGAGCCCCGATTTGTGTGATGTCATTAGCATGTTGGAAATCCATTGGCCAACCTGTTTTGTCTCTGTCACCTACTATTGTTACCACTTTTGAGGGTTGTTTGTTTTGACCACATGGTATTGTTCCTTATTTTCCCATGCAGTTAGTAGGGGTTAATCGCAGGTGTCAAGTAGAGGTGGGTTGATGCTCCCCCCACTATAACGCCTTGTTAGGAAGGATTTGGATCTACGCAATGATGGATATTGTCGCATTGCTTTTTCAAGTTTTATTCTTCCCTCATGAAGGTTGGATTATAACCATTGATCAATTGTCCTTCTCTATACCGACCTTGCTTTAAATAATTAATGGTCCTAATGTATCGACATAACTCTCAAACTGTCATCAATGTAGGGTTGGTTTGTGCCTATATCCTGATGGGTACTCCCTTGACACCCGCCTCAAGGCGATATCAAGTTTATATCCAATCATCATAAGGTTGAGATTTTTTCAAGTTTCGTAGTTCCGCACGACTTACTTTGACGATCCGTGGATCCTTCCTTCCCCATTGGTCACGATGGATGAGACAGGACACACTGGCATGTCCATGCCCTTATCCACGACCAAGTAGCATACTCTTTAGTCCAACAAACTTCATCCCACAATGATCCCAAGCTCCTGCACAAGTGTTAGATCCACTTCTAGAGCCTATTTTGGCTCAGGGTTCTCTCGCTCACATCGATTCATTGGACTTAGTATTTCTATGATGAAGCAATAACAGCAATGACTAGTCTCCGATAAACACCGAAGATCTTCATCACACATCATATTTCCTCCCGGTTAAGGAGAATTGAAACGGAGAATTCACCGGTGACCTCATGACGGAGAGCCGGTCTTGTCCTATCAATCCTTAGGCTACACATGAGGTTTATGTTGAGGGTAATATGAAACTATCGCTAAACCTTATCGTATCATTTATCTCCCAAAACCTGAACGGAGAATGTCTTCTATTGGAGTGGACTGCCCCAAAGAGATTCAAATCTACACGATCTTTTCAAAGGATTACATTTTTGCTTGGTCTTACGAGGGAATGCTAGGCATTGATCCAAAATTAGTGGAACATGAAATCACAACATATCCTCATGCCAAGCCTGTTTGGCAGAAGCTTCATACAGTTAATCCTAATAAAGTAGTAGCCATTAAGGTTGAGGTTGAGAAATTGCTAAAAGTCGGGTTTATATATCCTATCCATTTGACCCAATGGGTGTCAAACCTCGTGTCGGTCAATAAAAAACAAGGCACAATTCGTGTATGCACTGACTTTCATGATTTGAACAAGGCATGTCCCAAAGATAATTTTCCCACACCGTTCATTGACCAGATCATTGATGAATGTGCAGGTTGTGAAGCCTTTTCCTTTATGGACAGTTTTTCGTGATATGATCAAATCCAAATCAAACCCGAAGACCAGCACAAAATGGCATTCATCTACCCATGGGGTACATTTTCATATCCTATCTAGATGATTTAGCATCACGATCTTGCAAGAGAACAGATCATCCCACACACCTCCGACTTATCTTCGAACGTTGTCGCTACTTTCCGATTCGTCTGAATCCAAACAAGTGTAGCTTCTGCATAACGTCAGGACGATTGTTAGGTTTCATACTGTCAACAACAGGGATCATGGTCGATTCTCTTAAGGTTGAGGCAATAGTTTAGTGCTCTGCCCCCACGTACAATCCTTCAAATTCAGAGTCTACAAGGCAAGGCGAACTGTTTACAACGCTTCATCGCCAACTATGCTCAAATCACCAAGGGATTTATGCGCTTACTGAAGAAATACGTTCCCTTTTACTGGGACGATGTGGCTCAATTCTCTTTCGACGCATTGAAACATGCCCTCACAGCTGCCCCTCTGCTCCAACCACTGAACTATAACAAAGATTTCTTATTATATCTAGCCACAGCAGAGTCAACCATTGGCATGGTTTTAGTTTAGGAAGATGACTTGTTTGCAGAATACATGATCTATTACCTGAGCTGAGGCCTCGTAGGACCGAAACTTAATTATTCTCACATCGAAAAACTTGCGTTGGTAGCAGTTCATGCTGTTTAACGGTTCCGTCATTATGTTCTGTTTCGAAAGACCACCGTCATTGCTATCGTGAATCCATTCCAGTACATGTTGACACGACAGGTAATAGGTAGAAAAATCACTAGATGGATAGTCATCATCCAAGAGTTTGACTTATACTTCGTTTCAACAAAGTCCAAAAAGTCACTGGTCTTCGTATAACTTATTTCAAAACTTCCGGTTGAGTCAGGTGACATTGTTCTTGAAGAATCTCCTATCTGGGGAGACATGTTTTTGATCACATCTTCAGATCCCTGGTATGGAGATATACTTATCTATCTCTAGAATTTTAAGTGCCCCACCACTTCTTCTCGCAATGAAAGTCAATGTATAGACCATCAGGCTAAGAATTATCTCATACTCGAAGATACATTGTATCAGATAGGTGTAGACTGCATCCTACGCCAATGTCTCACTCATGAGGAAACAATTATCGTGCTTAACGATTGCCATACCAGAGCTTGTGGTGGTCATTTTTCTGGGTTGGAAACAACTCAAAAGATTCTACGAGCAGGTTACTTCTGGCCGACACTTATCAAATATTGTATCGAATCGGTCAAGAAGTGCCATCCGTGCCAAATATTCTCTCAGAAGATGAGGGCACATCTCGCTCCCATGTTTCCTGTCATCACCGTTGGTCCCTTCACCAAGTGGGGGATTGATTACACTACTTGCAACCCTCCTTCAACAAGGGGGCACCACTATATCATCGTAGATATAGACTACTTCACAAAGTGGGTCGAAGCTATGCCAACATTTAAAGATGATGGAGAGACTACAACTCTCTTTTTATTCAATTAGATAATAGAAAGGTTTGGTGTCCCGAGGGAGATTGTCACTGACCATGGCAGTCACTTTCAGAATGAAATGATGATCGAGTTAACATCAAATCTTGGGTTACGGGAAGAACATTCATCACCCTACTACCCCCAAGCAAATGGGCAGGTGAAAGCCGTAAACAAAACTCTTATGATTATTTTACAGCAAACTATCAACTCAGCCAAGTCAAATTGGCATTTGATGTTATACTCGACATTATGGGCTTACCAGACATTTGTTAAGACTGCAACCGACTTCTCATCTTTTCAACTCGTTTACGGTCCGTGGAATTGTTTTTCGACAATCAAATTGAACATATAGCATTAGGTTTCTACCCTGATTTTTGTATCTTGTTGCCTTTTTCCTTTGCCATAGGATTGATCCCATCAGGCTATGACACAGAACCATCATCTTTTCTTTAGAAGTGTCTCAACTTGGTGGTATATCTTACTGGAACATGGATTCCCTAGGTAGATCCTGGTTGCATTATGGCATTCATGCTGTCTCTAAAAACACTGTAGGCTCGAAAGTCCTTATAGTCTTTCCTGAATATGAGTTTGAGCCTCATTTGCATGATTCTTCTTCACTCTTGACCTCACCCTCGAGACTCCCAAAATATGAAAAGATTGTCGAGCGATCTTGTGGCCTTTCACGCTTGTTAGCGTTCGGAAGTCACTCCTGGATTGCTAGTAGGAGCAGAGCCCGAAGCCCATCATTTTAATGTCATGATTTGTTTTAAAGGGTGATCAAATGGAGGAAAACTTAGAAAAGCATCGTGTCAACTCAAAAACCAGGCCAGGCATGCATGAAAGAGTGAGGTCTTGATAAACTCCAAACAGTGAGTCGTAATAAAGGGTGAGTTGGTGGAAGACTTGTGCAAGAAGGGTGCAAGATCTATCACAGACATCCAGTTTGTAACAGACCGAAGAAGAAATGTATCCGGACACAAAATCCTTTTACATTCAAACACACGTACCAGAGAATACAAAGATGCCACAACAAATCCTTTATCGCAACCAGATTGTTAAGTCCACGTGAATCCTTCACTGTGAACCCTCTAGCGGAGATGAAACAAAGATGGAAAAGAAAGGAAAGTGTTTGTTATAAACCAAGAAGTCTCAAACACAGAGGCATAACTAGGAAACCAGAGTATCGCTAAAACTTTACAGTCGGGAGCTTAGCTCTACCATCGATCAATACAAAAATGGAAAAAATGCCTACATATACTCATAACAACAACAACAGCGGAACCAAGAAAATGCATTGAAAGCATTGCGTCTGCATGGCTTCTGACAGTCAACATATGAAAGATCGTGCAACTAATGTCAGACGCAATCTTAATTGTTTGACAGTTCCAACGGCGAATCGATGTGCCTTAAATTCATGGCCGTGATTTCCCATTAATGCGGAGGTGATATCTAACCACCAACAACTGCTTTCATAACTACTTCTTGGGATTTGGAACGGCCCGGACAACTCAGCATTTCGGGATGTGGAGGGCATCTCATGCGACCACCTGGAATAACCGACTGGCTCAAGGATGTGCAGGGCGAACAACGTGGAAGGTGGGATGCAGGAACGGAGCGACAGGGCTGTGACAGCGGGGAGAGAGAGAGATTCCAGGGGGAACACATGGCGAGATGCGATAAGCGAAGGAGGAGGAAGGATCGATGTGATGGATACTTGTAAGGGGAGGCTGATGTGGAAGGGAGGAAAACGCGTGGCAGGTGATATATGGATGATGAGAAAACAGGAGGCTACGTAGACCATAGAAAAGAGGTGG
>SNQJ01S0011140.1:12024-37548 GCA_010110895.2 Picea sitchensis
CTATCTTACCACAGTTAAAGCATTTGAAGGGCAACTTCCCTTGATATTTTCCTGATCCTTTCTTTAACCTTCTCACAAATTTTTCCTCAATGTCATCAAATTCTGAATCAGTATTCTTGTCTGCTTTAAAAGATGCTTCTCTAATACTGGATTTGTCTTTGTTGATTCTCATTTCATATGCAGTTAGAGTTCCTAGGAGTTGATCAATGGACAAAGTTTTAAGATCACTTAATTCTTCTATTGCAGAGACTTTTGGATTAAATTTATCAGGCAGAGACCTTAAAATCTTCTGAACTAAGAGTGAGTCATCAATCGTCTCACCTAGACCCTTCATGGCATTTACAAGTTCTTCAACTCTTAAAAAATACTTGCTCATTGTTTCATCTTCATTCATCTTTAGTTGTTCAAATTTCAATCTGTATGTTTGAAGTTTGGAATCTTTTACTTTTTCATTTCCTTCATAATTGTTAATAAGTTTATCCCACATTTCTTTGGCAATATTAAGATGCATCATTTTTACAAACTCAGCTTCAGCAAGTCCATTCAAGATAGCATTCATCCCCTTAGCGTTAAAACTAAACTCTAATTTATCATCCTTGTTGGCTAGCACAACAGGCTTTGTATATCCAGTCTCTACTACATCCAAAACATCAGCACCCAAGGCCATTAAATATGTTCTCATTCTAATCTTCCATAAGGCAAAATTTGTTCTATCAAACAGAGGGGGCTTAGGGAATGAAGTCGTTTCATGACTTGTCATGTTTAAGCTTACAGATCTACCTTTAAATAAAAGGAACCTTCTCTAATACCAATTGTTGGAAATTCTAAAACAACTGAGAGGGGGGGTGAATCAGTTGTATATAAGCTTAAATAATTTTATACCTTTTAAACATTATTAATCTTTCTTCATGTGGTCATCAACAATATACATCATATGAACAGTAAAATTAAAGACCATCAGTCACACATGAAATACACATAGAGACAGATTTTCACGAGGAAACCCATAAAGGGAGAAAACCTATTCTTCTTCGAAATGATAGGCAGTCTTTTGCAGTTTTGTACATCATTTACAATTGAGCACCAACTCAATGTGAGGCTGCTACCTCTGGTTTTCAAGCTGCAACTTGTTTGAGAGCTCCAACTCTCTGGTTTCTCTAGCACCTACTAGAAGGAAGCACCAACTCCCTGAGTATTCCAGCACCAACTGGATGGAAGCACCAACTTCCTGAATGTTCCAGCACCAACTGGATGGAAGCACCAACTTCCATTTACACAAGTTCCAACTTGCATAACAGAGAACACCTGTTCTCCCTAGCACCACCCTGCCACCCTTGTTTCTCTGGCTGCAACCTGATGGAAGCTAGAACTTCCCGTGTTCAAGCAACCACTTGAACTTCTGAGGAAAAATGTCCTCCCGAGCACCTCCCAACCACCCTTGAATATTAAATAATGAAAACACAGACAAATACACAGATAATTCTTACCAGTCTTTCTCTGTATCTGATCTTCAACAAATTGTTCTGCAATTCTTCTCTTCTTCAACAGGTCTGCTCTGCATCATATTATTCTGTCATTCAACTCTTCTTCTACTCTGCCTGTCATTAAATTTCATGCTCATCATCTTCTCCTTTCTCCTTTCTTACTGTTTCGTTCTTTTTCCATCCAGAACAACCAAACTCATACAGTATCACTCATTTTCTTTTATACACTCGAACAGACGATTCAACTTCCCATCTCCTTCGGAAAGAACAGTGACAACTGTCCCTGTAACTGAAACGTTAACACCTTTACAATCACGAGTCCGTTTCAATTAACAAATTCGTAACAGAGGAGTTAACTTCAAGAAAGAATGGTAACCCTCCGATCACTATCAAATCTTATCCGCACCATTGGTTTATCTTTATTATTCTTGCCTTTTAAATCGGGTTTCGACATTCTTCATGTTCAATGTTCTTTTCACTTATTAATCCTGATACACAAAATTCCATATATCGGTCAAATCAACGATCCAGGTGTAACTTGGGCTCAACGGCTACGATTATGTCGCGATATCGCGTATCGCGATTTCGGCATTTCTAATGTTGCAAGTTCTTTTCACTTCCAAATCGCGATCCCTGAAACTCCGATGAGAGGTCAGATCAATGGTCCTGATTATTTCTGGATCTGACTGTCTGGATTCAATCGCGATTTCGCATATCACGAAATCGGAGTTTTCGTTGCATTGTGTTCTTTGCATAATGAAATCCCGATCCCCGATAATCCAATACGGGCTGTGATCAACGGTCCAAATCACTTCTTATCCAATGGTTTTGATTCCATCGCAAAATCACATATCGTGATTTCGGGTTTCTCGTTCTCAAGAGATTTTGACATTTCAAAGTCCCGATCCCCGATCCCCGATATTCCATGCAGAGATTCAACGGTCCAGATCACTTCTAGCTCAATGGCTCAGATTAGATCTCACGATTTTTCACATCGCGATTACTCCCACTTCTCCTTTTACTTTAAAGGGCGTGCAGGTTATCTTTGATCCGACGATGATCGGGTCTTGCGCTTGAATCTAATGGTCACTGAGTCATCTCCACAACCACAACTGTACTCGTACTCAATGCATAGATTCAATGGTCCAGATCTCATGCTTGCTTTAACGGCTACGATCAAATCATGAAATCGCATATCGCGATTCCAGGGTTTTCGTTGTCAAGTGAATTGGGCATTTCAGAGTCTCGATCCCCGATTCTTCGATGAAGAAAATCAACGGTCCATATCTCATGCTTGCTTTAATGGCTGCGATCAAATCGTGAAATCGCATATCACGATTTCGAAGTTTTCGATGTCAAGTGAATTGGACATTATAAAATATCGATGCCTCACCAGAATGCTGACACGTGGCCTGCCCAGATCAACGGCTAGGATTCTCTCTCCAATATCCCGATGACTTGTCCAGGATTTCTCCTCTGCACAGTAGGGCTTAACTCCTGCATGACTCTTATAGATCCGATGGCTGTCGGGTTTTCTTCTCAGATCCTACGGCTCAGATTACTTCTTCTACATGCCTACTCCTGCACTTAACCTCTGTGCAACTTCTCTCAATCCAACAACTATCGGGATTTTGGAGTGAGATCCGACAGCTCTCGGTCTCTTTCCCCTGTGGGCTCCTCCTGAGCTCCTCCTGGACGTGTAAACCAACGGTCCAGATCTGTTCTCTTCAGGCCGATCCGACGGCTCCGGTTTCTCCCTCCTGAGCTTCCTGCGCGTATAAGAACGCTAGTCCTCCTGAGCTTAATCTCCTCGAATCCTTAAAGGATTCTGACGTCTGCGCGCGATCATTCACTGCTTTCGATCATTCACCTCTTTGAACTTTGTCTTCTGTTTGCCTGCCATCTTCACTGTTGCCATCAATGACAAGCATTCGTTGTCTGTTCATTGAATTTGCCAACACTATGTTGAGTTAGTTGTGTGATATAGACTATATAACATGTATTGTATCATTTCTCTCATCCAATAAATATAAATTCTTTCATTATTTACTCCATTTTGTCTCTTCTGTTCACACCATTGCAATTTTTGTATGCTTCATTGTTAGCTAGATCTTATGTGCAGGTATCTCAAAAAATCTACATGGGAAGAGTGAGAGTCAAGCAAGGGGGGAATAAGGGAAATTCATATGCAAAATAAAAACACTTGTTAGAAGAATATTTTGGACAACAAGAGGAGAGATCGGAGCTGGAAAGAGAACCATCCATGTTTTTTTTGAAGGAATCCATTGTTTGGTTATGTTTTATGCTAAGAAAGAGGCCTCTATGTCGATAAAACGGGTTGTAAGCCTGTAAAGCATTTTGTTGTTAAGGAAATGGCTCAATATCCTTGTGAAGGTTGTTCTACGCACTCCTAGAGTATTTGGGAGGATTAATGGTCGATTAGGTGCACTAGATCCCTAGAGGGAAGTGGAAAGTCCCAAGAGACTGTGTGCACTGAAGGGGGATCCCTTTTGTTGGGATGTGCATGTTGTGGGAAACATAGTGCAACCTAGGTTTCGAGGATGTTGTGTGTGGAGAGTTCATAGATAGGAGGGCCATATCTCCTTGTGGAATCATAGTCTCGGCTCAAGGGTAGATCTATACTAAGATAAAATGAACAACAACACATATGGATGAGAGGTTCATCCTTCGTATGCATCCATTTGGTTAATTATTAATAAATAAGTTTTATGTGTTTTTTTTTATGATGATATTCCTCTATGTAAATGGTTATTTTGAATGTTGTGTGTTGTTTTGTGCTGACTGGATGCATTAATGTTATTATATATGTTGATATATTCATTTAGAACCATGGAATCCATTAAATGGTTAAATATGTGTGTGATTTGTTGTTGGTAAGCTACAAAAAATTAATTAGAATAAAATCTTAGTTTTAGATGTGTTTTCCACACATAATGTTATTCAACTAGAGGTTGGGTACGTTGTAGTTTTGATAGTTTTTCAATCATAGTATATATCTTTATAGTTTGTATTTATTTTTTAAGTGAGATATTGTGCTACATGAGCCTCGAAAATATTCAAGGACTTTACATTCTCTTTAATAGTTCAACTCAACACTAGCCAAACCCAAATAAGTCAAATTTTCAATGTAATCTAAATACATCTAACCAACTAAATGGTTTAAATATTTTAACCTCTAGAGGATACACATAGGTGAGCTTGAAAAAATACGAAATACAGTTGCATTCGATGATTGTACTTATTTTTTATTTATTATATGTTATTTCAAATTTCAAATTTTGTTTTCTAAAATGTTATGTCCTATTTTACTTTTTAGGGAAGAGGTTAAAGTGTAATTGGGGATAGTATCTAGTTTCATGTATGTGATTAAATTTCACTATCACTTGAAAAAACATAATATCATTGTGTTCTCATCTATGGGTTTAAGGATAAATACTAAAGTACATGACCCCAATACTAAGTGATGAAAATACACAATATTAGTTTTCTTGCAGATACAATCTAGAGTGAAATTGATATCATTGGGTAAGATCTCATCTTCCTCAGATGTAAGTGTTATATTTTACTGCACCTTAGGTCCAGTCTACCTTTTCCATAGTTATACACAATTGACCCAATTAAACTATAAACATAAAAACACTGACATGCCTAACTTATTTTAGCACAGTGGAACATACAATAAGATCAGAGATGAATCATCAATACACAAGAGACACAATATTTATTTTCTGTAAATTTATGAAATACTCCAAATCTGAGGACTAAAACCAATCCTCTCAAATTTACCAATTCTAAGGACAGAACTAGTCCTCTCAAAATTACCAAATCTGATGATAACCTTGTCCTCCAATATAGAAACAAGAAACCAAACATCAACAATATTATGGAAATCTTCTCTTCCCACAAATTTTCTGCAGACCACCTATACAACCTGCTAAGATCACCTAACATCATCCTATTTGGACTTACCCCTGCCTAGAAGAGTTTGTATGGATGTACATGATTGTTCCTTCATCAACTCGCGTACGTACGTGATTGTTCCCACTACAACAAGTGTATATGCAAAAACATCTATGGACACTTAATACGACTCACTCCACTTAATAAAATATATTCCTTATGAGGTTATCTCTCTCTTCCAAATGTGAGGTGTGTCTTTCCTTGCCAAGAAAAAAAAAAATAGAGAGTCCTCAACCTTAGTCCAAATTTTCCACCCTACCATAATTTTCCTTTGTTGAAACCACCAAGCCTCCTAGCACAAGTGCAGACTCACTTATGCTAACTTAATTATTCTATGATGATATAGTGAGATGTCACAATTACCTCTCTCCTTTGTATACAATCCTTGGGGGTCACCATAGAATCCCCAACATAAGCCCACAAATCCCATCACCAAACCCATGAAGATACCACTCAAATCCAAGGGGGTTTCCACCAAATCGAAAGGCTAGTATGGTTCCAAAAAAGATTCCCTCATTGTTGACACCTTGGCCTCTTGTGGGAATACCTCTGGAAGCTACAAAATCAACAATAAGGAAACAATTTAGAGACATATCAGATGAGTGAAATTATCTCCCCTTATGACCACTAGTAAATAATCTTACATGGCATGGTTTGTTTTAATAATGATGATGATCTAACTTACATTAGTGAACAAAATTTAATGATGGTTATCCTAATTATCAAAGAACCTCAAACATACAATGTGAGAATTGATTAAGTATTGAAATTTCTATAAAATGTGGTGGTTGTAGTCATCCATCAATGTGAATGAAATTGAAATTTCTCAACTCGAGATCTAAATAAAATGATCAACAATTTTGAAAAAAACTTTAACAAATCATATGATACATTTATGTTTATACACAAGTACCAATACTCTAGGTTTCTAAAATTCTCCATATTGAAGTGTTGTTTGGATCAATACAACAAAGAAGCCTAATACACAATATTCTAAAAAATTATAGTGTTTGTGAGAAAAGTAAAACCTATGAATCTCACAAAAATCCATTTTCCTCTTCAAAAGGGTGGCATAAGAGGAGATAAGACATGATTTAAATGTCCCACAATACATGTATAATAATATAGAAAAAAAAAAATCCGCATCGTCCAACTTTAGAATGAAGCCAATTAAGATTAAGAAATAAGGAAGGGATATAAAGAAAAAACATTTTAATATGTTACCTAAAACAAATAACTAATCGACAAAGCCAAATGGTGGCAATGGAAAGCATACTACAACAATGTCATTGTGTAACCTATTTCTATATACTCTTCGTATATTTGTTGTCAAATTGAAATGAAAAATAGGATAGAATAGGAAGGGGTTTGTTTTTTTTCGCATGCATCCTATCCTTCAAAAGTATTATCATGCATATTTATTATCTTTTGATGTTCCATTTTGTAACCTTTCTTGCACCATAATTCCATCATCCTTGTATCATTAGATTCCCACTAAAATCCGTTTGTCTCAGTAACCTCTTATGTTTGAAACCGACATCCTATTAGCATCCTCAAAGTGTCTACATCTTTCCTTTTACCATACTATTAGCTTCCTTAGTGATCTATTTAGTGTCCTTATGGATATCATTAGCACCAGTTTGGCATCATCACTGCTTGCTTTAGCATCATTAATAATATGATGGTAATCAATCAAAATAGTTATATTATTTAAAATTAATCAATATTTATTTACATTATGTAATAGTAATCAATTTATTTTAATAAAAAAACTAAAAAAGAAAATCCATCTATAAATTTAAAAAAATCATACAAAATGGTCATTTCTCTCCATGTAACAAGTGGTTTAATGCAAAACCGTGGAAAATGTGAATCTCGAGTAGACAATAGAATATGTTCTCTAAATAAAGAAGTGGTCCATTTCCATTATAGGGACATGTGAACTCTAAATACAAGAGTTAAATCTAATAAAAAAATCATCGAATATTGAATATTGATTCGATTCATTATTATAGTAATTTTTCAAGCTCTAAACAACTTCTTATTTTTCTTTGATCATTGTAAAAACAAAATAAAACAGAAATTAGCATCCTTGTAGTTAGGAATAACTTAGCACACAATATTAACAAAATAAAACATAAATTAACACCTTTGTAATTAACAATAGCACACATAGCACACAATATTTATGAAAATGACTCGATTCTCACACTTAATAAAAAATCAATTAATTTTTTTTTATACCCTAAGTTTCATTTATTATTATGTTCTTTTATATTTCAAAATTTAACCATGAAATATTTATCTCTACAATCTAAAACTCTACCCAAAAATCATTCCCCAATTAATCTCAAACATAATCAACTTCAATAAAAATGAAAATTATTGTGACATCATTACCTTTGATCCAAAGGGGACAAAAGTGTCATATTCGTGACACCCCGATAATCTTGTTTAGGAGAAATTAGGATATTTTTTTTCTCTACCATTAATACCAACTATTGTCTCCTGGATCCTAGCTTCATTTCCCTTTGATTTTGAATTCATTATATGGATTGAATACCAACTTTTGTCTCTTGGATTCCTAGTTTCATTTCCCTTTGATTTTGAATTCATTATATGGGTTCAAAACTACATGCAAAATCCCTTTTAAACTTCCATTGGGCCAATTTCAATATTATCTTAATGGTCCTCTTCAAAACATCACTTAGCTAGTCACTTAATAAGAATATGCCCATCATCTTCTCTGAATGAAACCCCATCACTCTAATTTGAAAGAACATGAACTATTCCCTTCACAAAAATATACATCGGGGCAACCAACCCTTTTACAAACATCATCCAATCAGGGAAATTTCTAAATCTACTTATTAGGCCACTGGAAGTGGTGTCATTGGGCCAAGGAAAATTTTAGGGGCTAAATTTCATCCATGGGATAATTTTCTAGGTTTTTCTTGTTGCAACATCAAGAATTGATGATTTATCGCACATATCCTGGGTTCATTCGATTGAGAGGTCGACCTACATTTGGACATAGTCGTTCGAACAATCGAATAATACACCACACCAGTCGGTCGGGTAGTCGACGTGCATGTCAGTGAGACAGTCAACCAACAACTGAAGATAGTTGGGAAGTGAATCAACCAACTGCAATCAACTACAATTTTGATGGTAGTTAGTTGGATCAAGTCCTATCAAGTCGAATTGACAGAGACGATTTTGTGGAGCCAACTCTAACCAACATCGGTTATATGTGGACGGGATCTTCTGGATTATGTGGGAGTCAACTATATCTTGAGACTATAAGATAAGACCCCTTAGGTCGTTATCAATATGTTAAATGTGATTTTAGATTGCATAATAGATCATGAAGATATATATGTGCAATATTGTTATAGAAAGATTTGCCTCACCATTGCTATCTTGCAAAGATGGCCTTTTTCCATTTCTCTATGCAGACTTGTCATCCTTTCTTGATGAATCCAGAGCTAAAAATACATATTTTTCCACATATGCACGCCCCATCTACTATACAACATGTGTATATGCAGGCTGCTCCACTACAGCCCACGTACATCGGGATTTGTGCCAGAAAATACAAAAATGAAGTTGGTTTTCCATGTTACAACATGAGATCTCTGATCCTTGGCCTTCCATATACTGGAAACGTTTCGACTCAGCCCTTCAGTTGCATTTTGAAGGCTATAAGAGCATAATTCCGAACTATGGAAAAAGAGGAGAAAGCATTCAACTTTGAGAGCAAAGTTACTTTGGAGAAATTACTTCATATTGAGTCTGCATCACTTTGTCCCTCAAGTCTGAACACAGTGTTCATCCCCCAAGCTCTTTCCCTATTGTTGAGAGAACATCATTGTCTCTTTTCTATGAGCTTGCCTTTGGTGGAGGATTGAAGTGGTGGAGACCCAGTTGGAAGGAACTTGGTCTCTTGGTTCCGAACCATGTCGACACGGAAGTCTGTAATGTTTTCACTTCTGTTGATCATTTATTAATAGAAAAACTCCTTTCCTGTCCTATTGGTATCATGAAAATATATGATTATTATCCATGGGCATGTTTTTAATGTTTATTAATGGAGTATTCTATCTAATGTGCTAGCCCCTTTATATTATCACTATATACTTTCTCTGCTTGTTTGTTGAGAACTTGTTGCAAGTACAAAGCTTTGGGTCAAAGTTCTCAACAGTGGAACATCATCAAACGTTGGAACGAGGTAGGCTTATTTCTTATCTCGCTTGCACATTGGTTTATATATCATATGTTGGAATTGACTACATTTTTGCAGTCATACCTGTCTGTTGTGGTTTATCCCGGCCATAGAGAGTTTTTCCCTCATAACAGAATTGGCAACTCCACTGGGGAGAGATCTTCTTTCTAAGGGTTGAAGTACTTTTTCTCCTTGCATTTTTCTTTTTCCTTTGTGTTTCTTGTCGTATCATTGTTTAACAAATTCTCTTCACTCTGGGTCTGAGTTTTCAGCCTTTTGCACTTGCCTGGCCTTGTTTTCAAGCCTATAAGTGCCTTTTTCCTTGACAGTCATGTATACACGCACTCTATCTCACTGCAAGCTACGTATATACACATTGTTTCATGAACAGTCGTGTATACCACTTTTCCTTGCCTGTTGGATTGGTTTTGTGATTGTTGGGTGCGATTTGATGATTTATGAGCCTTCTTAGGTCTCTGTAGTGCCTGTTGAGCTTCTCTGGGTTGACATGAAACTTGTTTGGAGTTGAATTTTTGGGTGTAGTCTTTCTCATCATTTTTCATTTTTTGATTTGTCCTTGAACTCTGGGTTGTTGCTTGGCTGCTTGGTATTCTGCTTGAGTCATCCTGTTTATACATAGTAGAATTTATATATCATGTTTCTTTTTAGTCCATGCATTTTCTCTTTAATATATTGAAATTTCAAAAAATAGGCATTTTACATTGCTAGGCATTTTTGTCTTCTAAATATTTATCATTAGCTTAGTGCATTTAGTGAAAGATTGCATTTTACTTATGAATTGCAGAGTTGAAATTGAAAATTGCATTGTTTTTATACACATATCATTCATTGAAAAAATTAAAATTAGACTTTGCATTATATTCATATTTATTTTCTTGCAGAGTCATAAGATCATGAGTTTCACTTCCATACCCTTTTGAGTAATCACGACCAATAAAATTTAATCTTTAAACTAAAATTGATTAGTCACGATTTTATTTTTAGGGTGCAAAAACTAGTCTGGGATTTAGTGCCTTGGAATAAGATTTTGTAAGTAAACTTCTCCAAGGCAATTAAATCAACATATGTGTCCGAGACAAGGAGTTGAGAATTCCATTATATAATTAGTAATATCATGAGGCTCCACTCACACCGGAGTTAATCACGAGGTCACACGAAGTTAGTTGAAGGGATAACCCCCAGATACTTCCCTAGCGTCAGAGATATTTCTATGGATTTATTCATATTTGGGGATATTGCTAGTACCCATACCTCCATGAGAGGCGGTGCTTTCAAGGTTTCGGTCTTTGCTACCCTGCCCATACAGTAATCCATAATTATGACTGCTCGCATGTTCATTGGTTATACAAGTTTATTAGTTGCTTGACTCAGGTATCTCATAGGTTACTTGAAGGGGTTATTCTACTTGTACCCTGGGTTAGATAGGGGTCGGACAACACACAATCTTTATGGAGGATTACCTCTTCGAGGGGATCTGACCGACTGGTTTTTAAGCCCATGAGGGCCCCTATAACTGGTTCTGTTACTTCCAAACTTTAGCGAGGAGTCTAAGGTCCCTCTTGGACGAGACATACCTTTTTTAGCGAGGGAGGCCACTCAGCCACTTTAGTCCGTTTGCATGCATATTTGTCGTTTGAATTTTTGGTATCCTCTTTAACTACTAGTTGTCCTTAGGATATTCTTATTTTGTATATTCATAAGTCATCATGGAGTCGGACCAACATCCCTGCCGGTCCCATCGGTTGTCACAGTTACCACCAGATTTTGAGTTCTTGCCTTCTAAAAGGCATAGAGTTATTAGGCATGGTACACACACATCCACCTTTCAGACTTGTGGTCCCACAAGGATTAGTATTGAATATAGTCTCTAGAACACTGGGAGTTCTTCGACTCCCATACCCGCAATAGTTAATGGTACCCCTTCGACTCTTGCAACCACTGTGGTTGCAATTTCGGAGGCACAAACTGGTACTATGGATCGGCCCGTAGTTAATGCTTCACCTCTTGCCTTCAACCCGTTTGGGGGTATTGGTCATTTGTTAGGTTACAATGTTCAGTCTATCCTTATGGATTCTATTCCATTTTCCTATGGTATGCCTAACTTCACTTCCTAGTTTTCGACTGCCATCCCAGCTGCTAGCCATAACGCTAGCATTGGACTTGGGGGAACTACACCTCCTTACACTCCTTTTCTATTTGGTGGTTCTCATATTTCTCAAACAAATCCTAATATAGGAAGTGTCCCTACTCTTATCCCATGTCTAATCCTTTTACGTCTATATGGAACAACCAACCTGGCGGACAAGTTTCGTCCTATATCCTTGCCTCCTCAGTGCCCCTTCCGACCAATACTTTTAGCATGACGAATCCACTTCAATCCTTCAAGTTCCCACCCAGAGGACATTAATCTTACACTTTGGGCAACCCCCAACCCAAATCCAATCTAGTTGGGGGCACTTTTTATAACCCCCAGCCCGGATCTAATTCTACTAGGGGTAATTTTCATAACCCTCATCGGGATATTCCTACTGGAATGATGCCCAACCCACCTTATATGAATCAGCCCAAAGGAGGGCCTTATAATCCCAGAATGGGCTTTGTCTCTTACTAGAATCCTAGGTGGAATGCAATTCCCAATGCACAATATTTCGTGGGAGGATGGGGCCAGATGTCGTAACCCCATCTCCCTTTTATGGCCACGCTTAATCTCCTAGATTTGGCTAAGTTAATGAACGACCCGGTCATTCATGATCCCACATGGACCCCCGTCCCCACCAAGCTTCCTTTAGACATCCCAAAGTTTGAAGGTAATAATGGAGAGGACCCTAGCGATCACGTCACTACCTTTCACCTTTGGTGCTCATCGAATTCCCTTAACCATGATTCTATTAGATTATGATTGTTTCAACACACTCTCATTGGAGTTGTTGCACAATGGTATATTGAGATACCTAGGGGGACATATGGGTCATTTAATCAGTTGGTAATGGTCTTTCTCAACCACTTTCAATTTCCCATTCGTTATGATGTTGTCCTTGAAATTTTGTCAACTTTACGCCAGGACACCGCCACTCATATCTCGGATAATATCCATGAGTGGTGTAGAAAGAGGCAGTTGATTAAGACTCTTATACCCCCAGCCTTTCTCCTAGAATGGTTCCTAAAGTCTTTTCACCCTCCTATATCAAAGGACGTTTCTACTTCTGGGGTCCCCATTGAGGAAGAAGCTATGTTTAGAGCCCAACAACTAGATTTGATATATTCTCAATCTGGGATGTTATATCACCTTCTTCCAGAAGCACCATGGTCAAGTTATGACCCTAGGAAAAAACCCAGACTTCATGCCGATGGAATTATAAGACCCGCCAGTGTAAAGTCTGCAGACTCAGCGATGATCCACTTGAAGACTTTGTATCTAAACCAGTATCTTGGAGGACCAACTTTGTCTGTGTCTTCCAACCCCACTCAGTAGGCAGATGTACATTCCGTGCAATCATAAAAAAATCTAAATGGTGACCAACAACCAGGTGGGAATAAAAGGAAAGGTTGAAATAATCATAAGGGTGGGAAAAATGGTAATAAACCAAAGGACAAAGATAATAATGGGAATCCAAATGATAATTCTAGAGAGGGCAAGAAAGAGAAACGTAAGGTGAAGTTTCCTTGTAAACTTTTTATCGATGACCACCTTACACATTTATGCCCCAAACTCATGGAGGCTACGAGTCTTTTGAATCTACTGCCCGTTGTGCTGATGAATCCTTTTACACATAACCAACACTTAGCCTCGAGCTCTTCAAACACCGTAAATGCATCTGGTGGGAGTCAAAACCCATCGTCGGAAGATGCCAACTATGTATGTATCAATATGGTCGATGCAAAAATTGATGTAGCCACTCGATCTCGAGATTATATCTCTTCGCAAGCTAACTCTGATATAGAAGCTCCCCCTCCTCCTCTGGAGATGAACTTACAGATTGAGAAACCAGAGCCATCGCCTGGTATTTTGAAAGGACTACTTAAGCGCTCTACCCACAATCTTAATGCTAGAGCCACCCAGAACTACTCTATTGTTGAGGACCTGGGCCAAACCCCTTATGCGATGTCAGCTTTGGAGGTACTCCAAACATGTCCTTCATAGAGGAATTCCTTACTCTCTACCTTAGGAGCTCTAGAACCCAGTGGCTCAAAAGTTATCAAGTTAGATTCCACAAATATGAAGCCTTTATTACCTTACCATGTGGCTTTCCAAATCCATGTGGAGTATTCCAAATATACCATCAAACATGTGGTTGTTGATGAAGGCACTGCTACCTGCGTGATGTCCCAGGTCTGTTGGAAAGCTCTCGGTTCTCTGAATTTTTCCAAGCCATTGAACATGTTGACTACATTTGATGGTCATTCCTTCCACCCTCATGGTATTCTCCCTGCCTTTACGGTCCATTTAGGTGGGAATATGGTAGAGGTCGAGGTAGAGGTAGTTGATGCACCTCTTGACTATAACCTGTTACTAGGTCGTAATTGGACCTATGCTATGGTCGATGTCATATCGTTCATCTTTTGTATGCTTTGTTTTCCTCATCAAGTGAAGATCGTGATGGTCGACCAGTTGTACTTTGCATACTCTAGTCCTAATGCATTTGTCGGACCGTTGATCCCTGTGATCGACAATTGTCAGCCGACAACTGAGAATATCAGTGTCAGAATGTATTCTTCCCTTATGGTTACTTTCGACTTCTTAGCACCGAATCACCATGTTTACACCATGTCTAACAGGCCTGCTTCGACAGAGAGGTCCATTCCTTTCTGCACTTCCTATTTTAGTGATCCATGGACCCTACCTTCCCTGACTTCGTCATGTGAAGGTCAGTCGTATGATGGCATGGCCATGACACTATCGGCAGCAGAGATTACGTATCAAGTTGTTCTTGACTCTTTCGTCGATCCTGATCCTTCTACCTCGCTGACAGACAAGGAGGATCATGTTATTAGGCCTGTATGGGCCACCTCATTGTCTTGTTCGCATGATTTCCTAGATGATACTTTTCCTTTGCATGAATCCATCCTCGAAGCCATTAATGGTTCTGATAGACCTTGGGATGATATGCATCATTGATCTTATTTTCTCCTAAGTCTTGAAAGAATCAAGCAAGATGACTTTCAGTCTGCTTTGAGTGTGATAGTCAATCATGCCATAGTTCCACTTGATACGCACGACATTTATGCCAAAGGAAATATGGCAAGTACTTCTCCTACTGTCTCGATCGATATCTCTCGTACCCCTGGCAATATTGAAAATGTAAATATAGGTGCAGATTGTTTTCCAGAAGAAATTCTAATCTACACCAATCTCTTCAAAGAATTTCAAGATGTATATGCTTGGTCATATGAAGAGATGCTAGGGATCGACCCTTGTTTTGTAGAGCATGAGATTAGAACTTACCCAGATGCTAAACCTATTCAACAACATCTTAGAGTTGTGAATCCTAGGAAGGCCCCTGCTATTAAGGTAGAGGTGGAGAAGCTACTTAATGTTGGCTTCATCTACCCAGCTCTTTTGACCGAATGGATATCCAACCTCGTTCCTGTGAATAAAAATCAAGGAACCATCCGTGTATGTATGGACTTTCACGACCTGAACAAGGCGTGTCTTAAAGATAATTTCCCCACACATTTCATTGATCAGATTCTTGATGAGTGTGTGGGAAGCGAGATATTTTCTTTTATGGATGGATTTTTAGGGTATAAGCAAATCCAAATCAAACCTGAAGACCAACACAAGACGACATTTATATGTCCTTGGGGTACTTTTGCATATCGGAAAATGCCTTTCGGCCTTAAAAATGTCGGAACAACCTTCCAATGTGCCATGACTTTCGATTTTCATGATCTTAATCACATAGTTGAAGCCTACCTTGATGATCTCGCTGCTCACTCTCGCAAGAGAGTGGATCATATTATGCACCTTCGACTTGTTTTTGAAATATGTTGTTACTATAGAATCTTATTGAACCCTCATAAATGCATCTTTTGCGTTAAGTCTGGTTGTCTTTTTGGATTTTTAGTCTCCAAGACTGGGATCATGGTAGATCCTCTTAAAGTTGAGGCAATACTTCAATTGCCTCCCCCGCGCACGATTAGACAACTTCAAGGTTTACAGAGGAAAGCTAACTTTTTGTGTCAGTTTATAGTGAATTATGCCAATATCACTAAGGGATTCTTGCACCTCTTGAAGAAATACACCCCTTTTATTTGGGATGAGCGAGCCCGAGAATCTTTCGATGCTTTGAAGAAAGCCTTAGTATCGACCCCTCTACTGAAATCTCCTGATTACAGTAGAGATTACTTGCTTTATATTTCCATGTCTAAAGAGACTATTGGTATGGTTCTAGTTTAGGAGGATGATGATCTCCATGGGTATGCCATCTACTATCTTATTTAAAATTTAGTCGGTCCTAAGCTTAATTACTCTCATATTCAAAAACTAGCTTTGGCTATCATTCACACAGTACAATGTTTAAGTCACTATATATTTCTTTGCAAGACTATTGTGGTTTTTTATTTCAATCTATTTCAATACGTCCTTACCAAACGTATAATAGGGGGAAAATATAATAAATGGATTGTCATTTTACAAGAGTTTGATCTTGACTTCACTTCGACAAAGTCCAATAAATCCCTAGTCTTCGTGGAGTTAATATCTGATTTTCCACGATTAGATGAGGATGTTATCCATGTTGATTCGTTTGCGGATGAACACATTTTCCTTGTCTCGTCGTCTGAGCCCTGTTATGGAGACATTGTTCTCTATCTTCATACCTTGAAGTTTTCTCAACATGGTTCACGAGATGACCGATGGCATATTAGATACCAAGCTAAGAAGTATACCATCGTCGGTGACACTTTGTATCGTCGAGGGATAGATGATGTCTTACATGGTTTTTTAACTCACGAACAGGCCAAGTCAGTCCTAAACAATTTCCACAAAGGGGCTTGGTGGTCACCTATCCGGGCTTGCAACAACCCAAAAAATATTGCGAGTTGGTTAATTCTGGCCTACTATATTTAAATATTGTATTGAAGTAGTTAAGAAGCGTCACCCCTGCCAGGTGTTCACTCGGAAAATGCGCTCACACCTAGCCCCTCTTCACCCAATCATTACCGTCGGTCCCTTCACCAAGTGGGGGGCAGACTTCGTAGATTGCAACACAACTTTGGCTAGGGGGTATCAACATATTATCGTGGCCTTCAACTACTTTACTAAGTGGGATGAAGCCATGCCTACCATGAAATACAATGGGAAGACTACTATTTTATTTGTATTCAATCAAATTATTGCCCGGTTCAGTATCTAGAGTGATATTGTCACTGATCATGGCAACCACTTTCAAAACGAAATGATGGTAGAACTAACATCTAACATGGGGTTTAGGCATGGTCATTCCTCCCCTTATTACCCCCAAGAAAATGGGCAAGCAGAGGTCATCAACAAGTCTCTCAAGACCATCTTGCAAAAAATTGTCAGTCAGACTAAGTTTGATTGGCACATCATTCTATATCTTGCGCTTTGGGCATAACAAACCATGGTTAAGACTCCCACCAGTTTTTCCCTTTTCTAGTTAGTGCACGGTGTCGAGTCGATTCTTCCTATTAAATGTGAAATCCCTTCTCTTAAGTTGGTAGTCACACTCCTACCTGACACTTCAGATCTAGAGCGATGCCTTTTGCACCTAGAGAGTCTTGATGAGCAGTGTTGGGACTTGGTCCTTTTATATGACCAAGCCAAATAACCGTTGGGGGAAGGCAAGTTTAAACCCATGTGGCATGGTCCGTATATCCTGCGACGTGCTCTAGAGAAAGGAGCCTATGAGTTAGAATATTATGAAGAGAATGTGTTGGCCGAGCCCAAAAATGGGCTCTACATGAAAACATATTACGCCTAAGCCCAGGCTTAGGCGGAACTCTTTGTATACTAATGTAATTTAGTGTATATACATATATTTTCCCTTTCTTTTTGTCTTTGTCTTGATTATCGAGTTTTCCATTTATTGACAAATGTCTATGGAGTCTTCGGTCTATCTAGGATTCGCAGATGGAGCCAGTCGTCATACACTGTAACAAACCTAGTCAAATGATTACTTAAGGTTTATTAAGTTTAAATAATTAAATAATTAACCGTCCTAATGTATTTTAGTTAAATAATGATTATTTGTTAATAATATTAATGAATGAATGAATTATTTATTTATTGTTTAATGTATGTTAATTAATTAAATAATTAATTAATTAACTCATTTAATGTTAGGGTAATGAATTAAAGTTTAATAAATTTTAACTTATTTAATAGAAAACATAACGTATTGAAGGATGGTTGGCATTGAATGGAGGGATAAGGTATTGAATGGAGGGATAAGGCATTGAATGGAGGGATAAGGAACTGAATGGAGAGGTGGTGAATGGACGAGGGGATATGAGGGGGCAAAGACATTCGAGAGGGGGACTTTTCGATTTTGGGGGAAGGAAGCATTATTTTGGATATTAGGGACGGTATTTTGTGGTTTGGAATTTTTGGTGGTCTATCACAGGGGAGAATCGGTTGCTGGGGGTTTTGGGCTCGGGGGCCAGGAATCCTCACGGAATCCTGGAGCTAGGGAGCTAGATAGGCTCTGTTCCTAGCTCGCAGGGAGGAACGGTTTGGTTTTGGGCAGTTGCAAGCAATCAGCTACATCAGGAAATCAAGGGACTGTAACAACCCTCCCATTTAATTACGACAACAAGCCCCTCATAAGAAATGCTCAAAACATAGGGACATGACATCCCACTCCCAACATCTAGAAGTCACAAGATAACATGACATAATCATCGTTAAGAACTAACCTGGCCAGTTCTAGGCTCTACAACCATGACACGACATAAAGTGCTAACCACTCATGAGAAAGTTGAATAATCTATACACTTCCTAACCCTCATCAATCCTAAAATCAGATGTCTAAAAATTGGACTTAAGAATAGGATAGAAAGCAAGTTACTAAAATGCCTTCTCTATCTCTAGGAATAATTGAATATTTGAAGAAAGTTCTCCAAGATATTACATGCCTAGAAAGATGGCAAGAGAGTTCCATCACAACAACCCATACATGATTTTATGATTACATGTAAATACAGGAATAAATATTTGTATTCAAGAGGAGGCCACAATTACTGAAATTCAACCTTTACTTTAAATGCTTACTATGCTAAACTTACGATGTTACTTATCTAAGGAGCATACAGCGAAACTGAAGATCTAAAGACCACCAAAAAGGGACTTATACAGTACAAGAAAAAGGTGAAAGTATGTCAATGAATGTCATCTCCACAGAATTTATACGAGCTATATATATCCCCAAGCTATATATATCCCTTTGTAATGATATTACAGTTTAACAATAAATATTTGGATTTTTTATTTTATTTTACTGTCAATAACTTCTTAGTTTAGGTTGTCAGATTTTATTCCTTTGTAGCTTGTCTTTGATACTATTCCAGTTATGGATGTATTCAGTCCTGAAATCAAATTATATTTGATGTAGTAAAGCACTAATCATATACGTCTAGGCTCTGTACAAATATATCCATGTAGAAGAATAGTACTTCCCTGAAATTACAAGTTCATTTCTTTCTGCAATACCTCTATTTACATAAATTTTGGTTGAAAAGATTATGGATATTGTTTTAATGATGGGTCCTTCTATTTTGCAGGGAACACATCATATGTTAAAAAACTACACCAGAATCAACACATGTAAATAATTTATTCTTGTCACTCTTTAACTATCACTTGTGTATTTGGTATTACCATAATAGTAATCCAAGTGACTCTTAATAAATAGGAAAGGAGTTACACCTTCATGGCTTCTCAAGCATCGATAACCCTTGAGAATGGAAGGTAAGTCTACATGTTTGTTTAAATATTTTACTTAATTCTTGAAATTCAATAACAATATACTAATCACTTTCCTTCGCTTTCTACAGGTAAAAGAAAGAATCCTCGCTATGGGATACTATTGATTTGAGTCTACAATTTTTAATGAGTAGAGTTATTTACAATTTGTTACCTTAAAAGGGGACATTTTCAAGAACACTGGATTTCCTTATGCAATGTAAAGAGTGACCTATATCCTTGTACATAGTCTATCATATTGACATTGGAATTCTTATGCAATGTAAAGAGTGACCTATATCCTTGTACATAGTGTATCATATCGGCATTGGTATTCTTCTTCTAGAAAAATAATAATAATATTGTCTTTATGTATGTATACATTTGTGTGGTATGTGTTACTTTACTGCAAAAACTGAAACCTTAGAGCTTAAAAACCCTAACGGTCTTTGTATAAGAGGGACATTTAAACAGATCATTTTGTTAAGTTATAGCGATATAACAATGAGGTAACACTTAACCATAACATTTACTCCTTGTTTCGACATTACGTGTTCTAGACCAAACACAAGAAAACGACCTTGCCTTCTACCAAACCTGAGGCATCAAATGTTTTCAGCTTTCAGAGTAAGGTACAATGCGAAGGGCTCGAGGTGTCCTCATTTTTCGTAATGGAAGTGACTTTTGGCTTACTTCCAATATCTAGCCATTCAATAAGGTTTTTCTATAGATTATATGTTAAACGTTAACCAGTTAATAAGAGCGCTAGTCAATTATGCTACCAGTCGACCATTAATGAAATGAACATTCAACCATATGCTTATCAATAATATATACTACAAGTGAAGCACTCTAGCTGGTGACAGTGCTAAAGGTTGGAAGGTTAAACAACCATAAATGGCTACCTGGTTAAATCGACCAAACTGTAATAATCTAAACTATGAACATAAATCATTCCTCCATCCATTCAATATATGGAACCGCTGGCCTGTATAAATTCACTGTCCTTAAGGTTCAAACACCGTCATAAAAACACTGTATAAATTCATTGACCTGTATAAATTCATTGATAGTATAGTCTCACTGACCTGTATAAATTCCTTTATAGTATAATTTCATTTGATAATATAATTTCATTTGATAGTATAATTTCGTTTGGTAGTATAAAAGACTGACCTGTATAAATTCATTGATAGTAAAATTTCACTGCCCAATGCTAAAGAAACGTGGTCATAAAAACGCAGGGACTTCAACCGCAAATCACCAAAAACGCAGACAGACAGGGATTCCAACACAAAAATGCAGACTAGAATAATTGTAGGCATTCAATCGAATGGGCGAAGGCTCAAGATAAAACTCATCAATTATTACTGTGCAAAGATAAAATTCACAAAGAAAAAGGCCATCCATAACAATCACAGAGTTAAGATGCGAGGGAGGTAATGCATCATAGTGCTGGTCCATCCAACAATATATAAAACACAGAGATAAACGTATCCAGTGATTATACACGTAGAATGAGGAACTTCGCCATCAATAAAAATTCAAGGTTATTTAAATGCATCAAGGAGCAAGGCAAACCTTCAGCCAAGGACAACAACAAAGGTAGATGGTTAGCAAGTTCGTCTGACGCTCATCATCCTCGCACAAAAAAGCAGGGCATTGAGATCCATAGGTCTTTTAACGTTAAGGCGACGACCATAGATCATAATCCTAGCCGACTTCTCAGGCGAGGACTGAGGAGCTAAGGACGATAGGCCAACAACCATTAAGGACTCAATCAATCACAGCGAGGTGGTCAATACATGTAGGAAAACGAAGGGCATAGGAGACAACAACCGTTGAACTAGGCTAAGAAAAGTTTCATTCGTCCATTTTAATATAACTCAGTTTACTTCTCCGTTAAATACGTCGATAAGAGAATAAGTCCTAACATAATCTATCATACACAAATGAAGAGGGTGTACCATTGCCTGATCGCCCACTCCGAATGACATCCCGCGCGCTCTGTGCAACTCCCGCTCGCCGATCGTCAAGACTTCACCGGTACCTCCCATCCAATGATAGGGGTACTCTTCTTCCCCGTTAGCCCCCCGAGCCGCAAAGGGGCCACGTACATTATCCAAATATCTTGTCTAGCTCCCAGCTCGCCTCGCAAGGCTGAGCTACCACTCCTCTCCGAGCTGGGTATCCCAACTCCCATGAGTAAATCAGTCAAGTAGATATTTTTGCAGTGTAACATTACGCGAACAGAAGATCCCCCTTCCTCCTTCTCTTTCCCTCATTTTATAGAGTTTCAAACTTCCTTTCTTTCCTAAAATCTCATTTAATTAAAGTTTTTTAAAAATAAAATCCTAAAAAAATTCTCTCCATACAAGTGTCACGCATCCCCTTCATTTCTCCATTATTTAATTTCTTTAATTAATTAATTATCTTATTTGCCTCACCCACCTAGAGTTACTCCTACAATCACTCCTAGGTGTCCCCAAATTCCCTTAAAGGTTTTATAGGCTTTCTCTATTATGAAATTACTAATTCAATTTAAAATTAGAAAACACTTAAATGTAGATTCTTTACTAAGTTGACTTCCCTCTTTTTCCTTTAAGTTCCCCTTTTTCCCTTTTTATGTTACCTCTTTTCCCTAGTTTCCTAATATTTTAGATTTTCCCTCTTTCCCCTTTTACTTAGAACTCAAAAAGGCAGGTGTGAAAATTAACCCTTTTTCCCTTTTCTTATTGAATTAGTATATTTTAAATTATCAAGTACTAAAACAATTAATTTCCTTTTTAAATTTTAATCCAATAGATTTTTTTTTTAAATAATTAATTTCTTAATTCCTTTATGTCTCAAGATTTAACGAAGATCATACTTATCATTTAAGTTGTTTTTATTTTAATTATTATTATTTATTTATTTAATTATTATTTTTTTTAAAGGTAGACAAAATTTTACCACTAGCGTAATTTAGACTTAGACCTTAGATTTTGTACCGGGCGACAATTAATTAGGGAAAATGTTTTTTTTTTTAAATTACTTAACATGTTATGTGTCTTAGGGTCATCTAGGTTCATCCCTCTATCATCAACAACACGACGTGCCCTCCAGAATGCACTAGGTGCTCCAAGGGTACCACTCGCCTCATCTGTTCCTTTGCGCGATGTGCCCTTCAGGATACACTACGTGCTCCAAGGGTGCCACTTGCCTCTTGACTGATTTGGTAGACATCAATAACCCTTGGAGTCAACACTCCTCTAGGTGAACTTGTGGGAGACTAAGATCTTCTAAGGAATAAGGACCCCGCCTTATTGCGCACCCCTTAGAATCATTGTGAGCGACTGTCGCAGTCTGCCCTCACGGCATCGCGGGTCCTCTCGAACTAGGTAATCGTTAACATATAGTTCGAGCCACGGTGGGAGTGCTAGTAGGCTGTGGCAGGGATGTTGTCCACCCCTCTCCCTCAACATCTCTGGTATTCGTGCATGACCCCTTTACTCCATATGTGAGTCTGGTCGGCAAGCTATCATCAGCCTGCATCATCAATCAAATCATGTCAGAACATATCCATATCATATCATCTAATCAGATGCATTAATATCACAGTAATACAATCAAACCCTAATGGTACACTCCCTGACTCGATTTAGAGTCCAAGGGGTTCCATCGATGCCTCTGCATCCTCAAGGTCCAAAATCCTACACACTCAGTAAAATTAAGTCAATAGCAACTTTCTATGTCATAGTGGTAAAACAACATGTTATCAACCCATAATGCCTCATAATCAAAATCAAATGTTTTAATAGCATAATAATCCAGATCACTTGCGAGCAAGTGTCCTCAAGAATAAATTTGCTCAGTGTGCCAAAGTGGGATGTTACATACACCCCTTCTTGGTCTAAACTTTGTCTCGAAGTTCCATAGTATAAATGCAGAAATAAAGTGTATCACAGTATCATATGTCTATCTATCAAACAAAAATGGAAACTGCTGGCACATATCATATGCGTCCTCCCAGGTCGCTGAGTGCAGACTATAATTGTCCCACTGGACCTTGACTTGATCTACCGTTTGACATCGTATCTTTCGAATGCGATGATTATCTAGGATGCGGATCGGCTCAGCCGTGAGTGCACCCTCATCCGACACCCACAAGGTGCTCAAGTCAAATAATGTGAAGGATCTTTAATCATAAAGTTTCAACAGAGACATGAAATACATCATGCTTACACCTCAAGAATTAGGCAAGGCTAGTCATCGGGCCACTATCCTCTCCTTTCCAAAATAGCGTAGGATATGTTTTAGCCCCTTTTTCCAAACTAGATCGAACTCTTATGCGGTTTCAGCCACAAAAAGACTCGATCGCCAGAACGTAACTTCGGTCGACACAGCGCACATCATCGTAACTCTTATGTCGATCCTGCGCTTCCTTGATCCATTGTCTTAAAGTTTTCATTTAATCTTCCAAATTAGTTTTTGGATCGCTTCTGGTCCCACTTGGACCCTATCTGTAAGCCGATCTCAAATCAAGGCGCCCGACACAGTCAGCCATAAAGAAACTCGAAAGTCTCCATCTTAATGGTGCTCTAGTAACTGTTGTTGTAAGTGAACTCCACTAGTGGCAAGAATTCTTCCCAACGCTTTTGTTGGTCCATCACGTACATGCGCAACATGTCCTCCAAAGTTTGGTTCATTCGTTCGGTATGCCCATCATTTTCTGGGTGATATGCAGTTCTAAAGTTAAGTTCAGTTCCCAAGGCCTCTTGGAAACTCATCCAAATTCGTCCAGTAAATACTGATCCTCGATTGGATATAATCCTCTTAGGCACTCCATGCAACCTCACAATCTCACTGATGAAAACTCTATCTATGTCAGGTGCCTAATATGTCGTACGCACAGGAATAAAGTGAGCACTCTTCGTTAGAGTGTCTACTACTACAAAAATCGAGTCATGTCTCCTTGCCATCAATGGCAATCCAACAATAAAATCCATAGAAATAACCTCCCATTTTGAGTCTGGAATAGTATGTGGTTGTAGTAATCCTGTTGGGTGTTTATGTTCAGCCTTTACCTGCTGACATCTAGACATATGGCCACATAGTTGACTATATCCGCCTTCATTCCCTTCCATAAGAATAAGGGTTTAAGGTCTGCCCTCATCTTTGTGACTCCTGGGTGAGCCATGTAAACTGCTCTATGTGCCTCGCTTGGGATCAACATCCTCAACTCGTCGTTTGGCAATACGTAGATCCAATTTTTTTAAACCTCAATAATCCATCGCTATCAAACGAAAATCCTTCAAATCATGGTATCATCATTGTGTTTTGTCCAATAAAACCTTCAACCTCTTTGTACCAGTCATCATTACACTGTAAAGTTAGAATCTTTTCATGCAGATTCGTCTGAAGCAGCAACACCAAAAATGTAAATTCTAACCTTGTACAATATCTACTGCAAACTGATATTTAGAAAAGAACAGAAAAGATACAATGGCAAATACAAACATTACAGAGAGATTTTTCACCTGGAAACCCAGACCGGGAAAACCAACATATATTATATTCATACATTGTGTTACATTGTTTACAATACAATATACATATAGGAGCCAGCGGCATCCAAAACCCTAACCCAATGACCTGGATTAGTCCAAAACCCTAATTGCTTAACCGGAAATGGAAAACCATCGGCAANCGGTAATATGTCGTCCCAAAAATATGTCATCCCGGAAATATGTCGGCCAGGCGGAAATATGTCGGCCCGAAAAAAAAAATTCGGGGGCGTTGCCCCCGAACCCCTGCATGGGGGGCTCTGGCCCCCTGCACCCCCCTCTAACCCCCCTATGCACCCGATGCAGGCGCTCGAACACTCCGTCTCATGCAAAGAATATAACACA
>SNQJ01S0011140.1:45317-84858 GCA_010110895.2 Picea sitchensis
TTCTTGTACATGTACACTAGTATGTATGAGTTTTATTGTCTTCATTACTAATAATGTCGGTTATATGTTATGAATGTGTGAACCATGTGTCTTTCCACTGGTATCATAAAATACTTTAACTTCAGGACGAAGTTTCCTGAAGGGTGGGTGTATGTAACAACCCTAGTTAAATGATTGCTTAAGGTTTATTAAGTTTAATTAATTAAATAATTAACTGTCCTAATGTATATTAGTTAAATAATGATTATTTATTAATAATATTAATGAATTAATGAATTAATTATTTATTGTTTAATGTATGTTAATTAATTAAATAATTAATTAATTAACTCATTTAATGTTAGGGTAATGAATTAAAGTTTAATAAAGTTTAATTTATTTAATAGAAAACATAACGTATTGAGGGATGATTGGCATTGAATGGAGGGATAAGGTATTGAATGGAGGGATAAGGCATTGAATGGAGGGATAAGGTGGGTGACATTGAATGGAGAGACGATGAATGGACGAGGGGATATGAGGAGGCAAAGACATTCGAGAGGGGGAATTTTCGATTTTGGGGGAAGGAAGCATTATTTTGGATATTAGGGACTGTATTTACTGGTTTGGAGTTTTTGGTGGTCTATCACATGGGAGCACCGGTTGCTGGGGGTTTTGGGCTCGGGATCCTAGAGCTAGGGAGTCGGATAGGCTCTATTCCTAGCTGGCAGGGAGGAAAGGTTCAGTTTTGGGCAGTTGCAAGCAGTCAGCTACAATAGGAAAGCAAGGGACATACTCCTCCTTCAAGAGGTATTTTTCTAGTATTAATTTTGTTAAGGATGAAAGTTATGATATGAATTTATGTAATATGTTGAGTAGTCTGTTTATGATTATTTGTGACTATATGAACTATAAAATTTTAGAATTTACTGTTTAAACTGATTAATTGGCATTTTTCTATCTAAATTTATGTTTTATAAGGCTCTGTTGGAAGAGACCTTACATACATGGAACTTGGCTTCCATCGCTTGGGTGGTTTACTCACTTGAGGGTCTACTGGTGTCTTCAGGTGGTGTATGCCTAGGGTCATCCACGAACAATGTGGACGAATATAGCATCATCACAAAACTTTTTTGCGATGTTATCTCACATGGTATTCTCTCTTTAGAAGTTTGTCTGGATTCCCAGTTAGTATTATGTCAGTTGAATGGCAGTTACCATGTGCGTGATCCTACTTTACTCCGACAATCCCTATGGGTACATCTTTTAGAACGACAGTTTGATTTTATCACATATTATCACATTCCTAGGAGTGTTAATCATGTATCTGATACCTATTCTAATTATGTTTTAGATTGGCATTTGTCACATTAATAAAGAAAAAAAACCATTAAATCAATATACACATTGTAAAATATAAGTAAAGTCGAAGATCATTTTTTATATATTTAAAAAAATATGGTGTTTATATTACACAATTGGGGCTAAAATCTTCAAAAAACATATACAACTGATATATAAATCCCATGACATATACGCCTGTGGCATCAAATGTGTGTTATGATAGAAAACCACGACGTTTGAGAGACATCAAAAAATTTGTACCCATGCTCTAGGTACACCCACCACCTTTCGCTGCATGGCTTCAGGTAGACCCTCTACCTGAACTATTGGAATCCTCTGCGTCAAATGAGACAGGTTTCCCTGCACATTTTTTAGGACTCTATCGGATTCTCCTCCCTCCCACTCATCATCTCGGTGCCTCCGTCGATGTTGAGGTAAACCCTCCAGCTGTCGCAAACCCACATCTGCATCACACAAGTGTCTAGTTAATACTTAAACACCACCCAAAAATATTTTTGTCTCATAATACAAAAATACAAAAAATGAAATATTTAAAAAACATTTTACCTATGTCACCGTAGGCGGCCCCTGGTTGAAGTGGCATATCTAGATATCCTCTGAAGTCGATCCTCGCATAGGGATAGTTATCCAAAACAATGATTTGTCTCTGCCACCAGAAGAAAAAATCCTCGTTGTAGGGTGTTCGCACCCTACCTCCCCCCTGCCATCTCATGACCTCAGTCCACCATGCTATGGCTGGATCGCATGGTCCCTTAGGAAGGATCTCCACTCTAGGTCCCAAACCTGGAACCTGCTTGAAAAATAAAATGCAAAGAATGGAGGAAAACCTGAAGTTTCGCTTATCCCCTTGTTTGCACTTTGTTAATTGACCTTTCATATTGTTCAGTAGTGAGGTACATGAGTCATAGATAGTGGGTCTCTTACACTGCACTGTGTAAAACATGAGTGGCCTCGATGCCTGGTGCAATGAAGCCGAACCTGTGATTCTGGTCAATACAAGCTTGTTGATCTTCAGGCTAAGGTTATTTATTGCCCGGATAGGGACTTAACTTCCCACCTTGGGAGTCTCCACTACATAGTGGGAATCAATATACTCCTCGATCTTCATCCCACTCCCTGTTCAGTGTGAATTGAGGTTTACAACCTCTCCTTGGCATGATAGAACAGTTAATAAGTAGATGTCCTCTACTTCGATCCTCAATGGATGTCCATCTAGGATAAAGCTTTCGTTATCAGAGTCCCAGTAACCCACAAACATCTCCAACAACCTCACTTGGGTCCTCATTCCTTTGAGATCCCAAAAATTATACAAGCCACATATTTTTAGAGCCACTTGAGCCACCGGATCTTGGTCCACAACTGCATCAACCTCCTCATGCTCTCTCTCTCTCCATTCAAGAACCATCCTGCAAAGGACAAACCAAATTTTGATTTAGAACCCTCCTTTTTGGTCATTTGCATGCCTATACATGGCTTCCTTTGCATACAATCGTGTGTAGGGATTAATATACGCCCCTTGTGGTTCACACAGTCACATATTCCTCATCGTATATGCGACCTAAACAAAGCCAACCTCCGTACACCGAAATCCATATTTTATGCCCTCAATCACTAAAGAACTGGAAGCTAATTCACAAATGTAATCCACTGAATTTGAAGAGGATGAGAAGTAGAGTTACCTGATCCAGACGGTTTGTGATTTCGTTGCTTGATGCTCCCACAATCGTCGTTTGAATCTTGGAGGTATTTTGGTCCAAATTGCACTATTTGGGTAAAAATCAAAATGGTATAGTAATTTTTTATTTTATTACTATTTATAAGCTATTTTTATCCACTTTATATAGTTTCAGGCTATTTTTTCACCTAATGGACTAATACAAAAATGGTTTTAAGCTGGTTTTGGTAGTTTTGACTCAGATTTCTTGTGGATTTCAACATTATGATTGGTTGTTCGTCACCTCAAGTAGGTATTTTCATAACCTAGCATATAGGATAGGTATCCACTCCATCGTTCATTTTTGCATTATTCTCTAAACACCGCTTGTTATCCCTTAGTTACGAACCCATTTGTTGCAGCACAAAACCTTCCGTCTGCTATAAGTATTGTCGCTAATAAATGGAAGAGATTTACCAAACATGGGTGTCGTAGTTAGATCCTATTTTTCAATTGGTGCCCATGCCAAATTTTTCCTTAGGACTAGGAGTCCATTATAGCTTGATACATGATGTTATGATGAGCCTCATTTCTCACTCATACACATGCGGCCTTATTCCCCGTGGACTCCCAAAACAAGTCTTAATTAAGATCTTTTTCGACTCATCTAAAAAACAAAAAGATTGTCGAGTGATTTGTCACTTTCACACTTATTAAATTGGATTTGAAAGGTCATGAGTCTTAGTTAAGCTCTTTTCTGAATCATTACCAAAAATAGAAAAGATCACCGAGTGAACTTGTCTTTTTCACACTCGTAAATTGGATTTGAAAAGATGTCTATGTGGCACAAGATTACCCCTTTTTCACACCAAGTATACTAAAAGACATAAAAAAGGACATTTTTTGGCATTAAGTTGTGATTGCATCTCATGCCCTCGCTTGCATTATTGAGCCTTTAGCTGGTTCTTGCTTTGCGTTATAAATTGTTGCCTAAGAAAGTTTTGCATCATCAACCAAGCATAGCCTTGTTTATATCCTTCGCAATTTGACACCCTATACCCTAGAGGGAACATCACCCCGAGTGTCCATCTCCTGCATGCATTTCCTTGCATTGAGCATAGGTACGTTCCACTTCTGGAAATATTTTTTCTTACTTGAGACACTCATTTCCTCCTCTGTATCATAGCATTCATTTGTTATGAAAAAACAAAAGAAGATGGGAGGGAAGGGAGTACTATATTATATTTGGTAGCAGTCTCGCAGGCTTTGAACAGAGCACAAAGTTATTGAGTCCTTGTGTCATCATAATTTTGGGTTTAGCATGGCCTTAGGAAGCTAATCTCATTACATATTTTTCTCTACCGACTGGTTACTCTTCCAATCCCTATAGAGAACATTATTGATGCCTCCTGCATCTAATAGTTACATCATTAATTCTATGTTGTCGGAGTCTACCACATGTCTCATGCTCTTGTTCAAAGGAAGTCTATCAACCTGTGTTGGCCATTTCTCAAAACTCTTGACTTTGCATGTCATCCATACCCTCAACTTGTCTCAGAATCACATGATCTTATGTTCTTATCATGCACCCTGGCCCTACTGTCATCATTAGTAGGTCACCTTGAACCTAGTAGTTGACATTTCATCATTAGTCATTCACTAGGTGGTTTCCCTTGTGTTCGATGGCAAGACATATATTCACACTTTGGGATTCATGTAGTGTCTTGGATTCCATTAGCCTTATTGGTGGTTTTCTCGCCTTTGTCAACCATTTTCATCATTGGCTTCTATTCAGAGGGTCTTTTTCGTGTACCGTTGTCATTTGGCACACACGAAAGATGCACAAGGACATTGGTTCTTGAACGTGTTCTTCGTCTGATTTCCAACAAATTATGAAGCTCCTGCTTTGTTCCTCGTGCTGACTGATGAGAGATGCCTTAATGCTCTCCTTTTAGTGGCTCTTTGTCCATCGACTTCAACTCATTTATTCTGGATATGAGACCTAGAGTTTTATGAGTACCTTGAGGCTTGTAGTCATTAGTGGTAGGCTCTCTCGCCATTGACAGATGGGAATACATCAATGTCTCCTAATCAATGGATTCCTCAGGTGTTCAACACCGACTCCTTTATTCACACTTGTAGGAATGTGCTCGGTGCCTTGATACCTACTTTCATTATTGGTAGGTTGTCTCACATTTGTTAATGGTATACGTCAATGACCGGTAATCAAACGATGTCTCATTGTGTTCGACCTCAAATCCTTTATGCACATGATGTAGAATTGCACCTATGGCAGATGTGTAGAAGACTTGAAGACATCACTATGTGGCCGTAGCTTTCCTGAGCTGTTGCTTCCCTTTCATTGGATCAACACCTACTTAACTTTAGTAATCATGGGACATCAGATTCTACTCCATTGTATATAGATATATTTAGATTGGTTTTGAGACTGGTTCTATTGGGCCTTGTTCGTGATTATGACAGCTTTTGGCATATAACCACATTTGTATTTGCCTATTCATGGCCACAGAGACTTATTTCGTATATTTTCCGCATGGATATGCATTTTATTCTATTGGTAGCCATGTAGGTAAAGTCAATACATAATGTAATGAGCAACTATTCTTTCCAGTTGGGTTTACACCACTCCACTTATGGGTTATTTATAATGTATTTCGGCCATCGCAGATACTCCTATCATATAGCACATTAATGGGCATCTGTTATAGAAAGATTTTCCTCACCATTGCTATCTTGAATAGAGGGCCTTTTTCCATTTCCCTATGTAGACTTGTCGTCCCTTTTTTATGAATCTAGAGCTAAAAATACATATTTTTCCACATATATGCACCCCATCTACTATACAACATGGGTATACGCAGGCTTCTCCACTACAACCCACGTACATTAGGATTTGTGCCAGAAAATACAAAAATGAAGTTGGTTTTCCATGTCACGAAAGGATATCTCTGATCCTTGACCTTCCATATACTGGAAACGTTGCGACTTAGTCCTTCAGTTACATTTTGAAGGCTATAAGAGAACAATTTTGAACTATGGAAAAAGAGGAGAAAGCATTCAACTTTGAGAGAAAAGTTACTCTGGAGAAATTACTTCATATTGAGTCTACATCCCTTTGTCCCTCAAGTCTGAACATAGTGTTCATCCCCCAAGATCTTTCCCTATTGTTGAGAGAACCTCATTGTCCCTTTTCTATGAGCTTTCCTTTGGTGGAGGATTTAAGTGGTGGAGGCCCAGTTGGAAGGAACTTTGTTTCTTGGTTCTAAACCATGCCGACACAGAGGTCTGTAATGTTTACATTTCTACTGATCATCTATTAATAGAAATACTCCTTTCCCATCCTATTGGTATCGTGAAAATATATGATTATTATCCATGGGCATGCTTGTAATGTTTATTAATGTATTATTCTATCTAATGTGCTAGCCCCTTTATATTATCACTATATACTTGCTCTACTTGTTTGTTGAGAACTTGTTGCAGGTACAAAGCTTTGGGTCAAAGTGCTCAACAGTGGAACATAATCAAATGTTGGAACGAGGTAGGATTCATTCATATCTCTCTTGCACATTGGTTTATATAGCATATGTTGGAATTGAGTAGATTTCTACAGTCATACCTGTTTGTTGTGGTTTACCCTGGCCATAAAGAGTTTTTCCCTCATAAAAAATATGCACTATGATGTTATGATCATAGTACATTGTTCTTAAGTGTTGTAACAGTGTCTTTAGATTCCACATTTGTTCTTTGAAATTTATTGTCCCTCTTCGATCGTCTGCAGTACTGTGTTCTCTGTTATATATCATTTTCCATTTCATTCCCCAAAATTCCCAAAGAAATATTCACCAATTTCCATTTTTATTTTTAAATGATTCACCAAAGTTCTTTAGGATAAAATTATTTTATTTTTAAAGTAGTCATAATTTTATAGAAACTATATAAAATCCTTAGAAATTTGAATATTTTTATAAAAATATCATTAAACATTTATTGTTGGAATTTTAAGGATTAGTAATATCCACTAGTATTTTTATACTTTATAATAATTTTGGATTCTTAAAATTTTCCTTTTGATCTCTTTGAAAATAATCCTCATTGAGTTACTTGAAAGAAACCCCATCGAACTAACTTAAACAAATCCGCATAAAATCACATCCAACTTAGCCCATGAAGGGACATTCAAAGTGGCACTTGACTTTGGATAAAAATAGTCATTAGGCCCCTTAAAACAATTAGTGATTAGGGAAATTTCTTTGAAGACACATTTGGCCTTAGTGGAAAATATGAACCTAAATTCCCTTCATGCCCATGTTTAATCATGCACCAAACTTCAAAATCAAACGTTTGATCGGGCCTCTCTTGAAGCAACAACACAATCAAAAGGAACATGAAAGGGCCAAGGAGCTCTTTTTAAAGTATCACCTGAATATTGAAGAAAACACCATCGATTTTTTTTTAAAGAAGACCATTGAGCCTATTTGGAATCAATATTTGATCTATTGAAACAAATTTCTTCAAGCCCTTTTGGATTTTAATCCAAACTTCAAAAGAAATTTTTTATCAACCCACTTGAACACAATGCTTGAAATTAAGAAGAAAGGTCATGAGACCTATTTCAAAGTACTACCATAAAAAGGAAGAAAAAGGTTCTTCGAGATTCTTTCAGAGAAGTATCCCAAGGGTAAAGGAATGGTCATCAATCCTATTGCAAAGAACAAATTTACTTCATAAAGGAAAATTCCATCAAGCCAATTTCAAATATAATACCGCAAACATAAATAAAAAGGAGGCCAATGCCCATCCATTCGGCCATTTGAAGGCCAACTTTAGTGAGATAGGGGGAAAGGAATCAATGTCTAACCACTAGTTGGATTTGAGAGATAAATTCTATATATTACTAAGACAAATTTGCATACTTTCAATATAACTGCAAACTTTGGAGTGAAAGGATTGATTCTGATAATATAATCACCCATCGACTTCAAAATTCATTCTCTCCTCTATGTTTTCTTTTGGCCTCTATCCATACCAACATCCATTATTTTTTCAAATTAAATGTGTCAACATCAACATTGAATTTGAAATACTAAGAATAAACTTGAACCCATTACCCAAAATCCATTTACATTCATAAATGTGTGCAACTAATCAATGTCATAGAACCTAGCATGTAGACAAATCATTTAAAATAGGAATTATACTTCAAAAGTCATGCATAATAGAATACAATTTTATATAATAACATTATAAACAAAAATTAAGAACAAAGAGGGAACACTTATCTTTTCACTAAGGTGGTATAAGAAACTAGATATACGTGAGGAATATTCCCACCAATAGAAAACATCCATTATGGCTTATGCCTCTAATATAGGTTATGAGGTCATCCAATTGCTCGCCCAAATCAATTTCTCTAAAGTTTAACCAAATTGTTCACATAAGAACACTCCATGCAACCATCCAACCATTAGTAGCCTTAGAATTGTCTTCCACTATGCCACACAACACAAGGAATATATTTCATTTCTTTTTTTGATAATCACCTAGGAATCGTCTTCCCCTATGACTCTTTTCAATGTGTGCAAAAAGAGTCCAATTTATTGTCTTATTTCTAGATTAAACTAGAAAATTCACATCTTAGTTGCAAGTACTCAATGAAGAAAAATTTATAGGGAAATGGGAATTTTCCTAAATATCCCAAAGTATATTATCTTGAAGATCCATCCATCTCTCTTCCTAGGTCCACAATCTTATACTCTATTCTCGTGCCCAATGTTGGAACCAAATTCTCTTTTAGTGGTAATATTTCTATGATTTCCAAGTCTAAAATAGATGTTTCAAATGTTGGGCTATTTATCCTTTCACATGTATTCGTTCCTCCCAAACAATCAGTGACACAAATGCCATTTTTTGGTCCTCCTTATAGTCAGTCTCGTTACTTGAATATTGTCAAATATGAACATAACATTTCCATGTATAGTATGTTCATGAATCGTTATGCTTCTGGAAACTTTAATAGGAACAACCTGTTATATATCGACGGTCTCCACGAACTCATGGGAACATCACAAGGTTCATAAATAGTTGCAAGGCCTCATTATTTAGTGCAAATTGTTCCTTTGAGGAACACTCCAATTACAAAGAGTTATTTATGAAAATGAAGGAATCCATATTTGTTGTTGTGCATGCATTACATGGTTTGTTTTCTACTAACGAGTTGTTAATAAACAATAACTTTTGTAGACCACCAAACACTTATTAAAAATTCCTTGCATTGGGTCTAACTTTAGACGTCCCCTTATTGTGTAAAAAAAATACAATTGAGTATTTGGATTTTTGGATTTTAAATGGAACTAATTTAAATTTATTGCTTGATTCAATATTTGTTTCATAATGTGGTTGGTTACATGTTACAATAATAATTACATCAAATATGGGGACTAAGCTCCATATAAATTCTACACATCGACTTTTGTTTAAATTATTGATTAAGTTTTCTTAATATTTTTTATATTTTTAAATATTAATATAAAATTAATTTAATTTAATATTCTTTTAACCTTAAAAAAATAATTAATTTCTTCACTAACGAAATCAAATACTTAAATTTCCTTATGAGGATATTTATAATTATAAAAATCTATAATAAAACCTATATTTCACTAATTGGGGGCCAAATATCCCATTTAGAAGGGTCATATGGTGGTTTTCTAGCCTTGTTCATAGACCATGAGCCATAGAAAGCTTCATTTGGAACCTAATTCCCCCATTTTCATTCCTCTACAATGGTCAATTCTTTGAGATGCACCCCTCATTTTAAAAAAATTGTAAGAGTTCATAAGAGCTTCATTTAAGGTCTCAATTCCCTTGACTTCCTACCCATACCATGATGTTGGTGTGCAATGGGCAGATCTGGGGTTAATCATCAAAATAAGAACAAAATCCTTAGACACCAACCCTTTTGGCATCATCTGCAGAGAAGGTGAAGTCTCGCCCGAGGCATCTAGAGGGGCTGCAAGAACCAAGGTTCTGTAGTGATGAGGGGAAGTGAGGCATTCAACATGTTCTTACTAACCATCTACTCATGTGTGCAATTTCCATTACTTAAAAATTACTTAACACTCAACATATATTTATGTGACTTTCTCTTACTTAATGTTCATCCAATTACCAGTTACTTCAGTGCATGAAATTATAACATCATATATGACTAACACATTCATAATACTTAAACATTGTCATCATTATGCAATAACATTAAACATCATAAAAGACAACAAAACACATCACAACACACAGGTTTAATGTGGTTCACCCAACTTGGGATACGTCCACAATAGATGGATTATTTTATTGGTCATTGATAATCTTATCACAACTACGCACTGTGCTACCAAATATGAAACAATAACATTACCCAAACCTACCTAGTTGTTATATTGTAGTGTGAGCTTCACTCCTCAGTCATACCTCAAAAATTCTTCCTTCACTCGGCTCATGTTTCACCAGAAACACATAGAAATTCATACATGTTGAACCCCTTTACCAAAAAAACCTTTACATATTAATACACCAAAATAGGTCTAATCCCATTACAAAGTGGAAAACAATGTCCCAAAAAATCAACGATCTATAACCATTTTCCTCCTTTTATGCGATGCTCTATTGCGCATCCTTATGACACACGCTTTGAATCCTTAAAGTCTTCTACCATTACATGCTTTGGTCTGTATTCTAACATTCTTTGCCTCTTTGACTTACTCTAGCGCGGATTCCAAAACTTAACAAAACTTATCCAAAAGCCCCCCAACACTCACCTGTGGCTCATCCTAAGCCACTCATGCCTTTTTGTAGTGCACCATGAATGTTTCAAAAGTCTCCTTCATTGTCGCAGCCTTATTCTTGACTTCTATTTCCTTCTGCAAAATTTGGTCAACTGTTTCTTCGGTGATCCGATTATGGATCTTATCAACACTTTCATCAGCTTCCTATTTGATTAGACATTGATTTGTTGCTAAGGTTTTTGTCACTCTATATGCTTCATCATGTAATACTTCTATCTGTTGTGCACAAGCCTATTGCTCCACCCTTAGCTGATTCATTTCTGAATACTTATTTTTATTCTCTTTCATTGTTGTTACCACCTCAGCTAGCGTTAATGTGCCCATCACCTCTTTGAACTTCTGCACCTTTTGTTTTGCATCCTAGATATTCTAACTTATCCATTTTTGTTATGTGTCCTCACTTAGTTGTGTCCGAACAACCATGGTGTTTATATAAAGTTGAGCATATTCCAGTTCAAGATTCTTTATGTTCTCTATTGTTGTTTTCGTTTTGTACTCTCTTTTCTCCCTTTCTTAAGGGGGAGTGCTTGATGTCAGGCATGCTTCTAGATCGATGATTCGTGCATGGAAGCCCTGAATGGCTTCACTTATATTCATGGATTCTTCCTCATCTATGACCTCCTTTTCTATCTATGCTTCAGGGAGTTTTTGGTAAACCTTCTTGAAGACATGTTGCATTTGTTCAACCTTTTGCAAATCCTCATAACACTCTTACTTTGCCTTGCTAAACTCCATCTCCGATGAAACATTTTCTATCGTAACCTTCACCAACTCATAGGATGTATTCTCTGCATGCACCTATAGCTCTCTTGTTGCGCTCATCTATAATTCCTACAATATATCCATTCGTAGTTGGGATAGCACTAAGTCAATGTTACCTAGTACCCTATCATCTTTTTCATGGGGAATTCTACTGGCCTTGTCGCTAGCTTAATCAATATTATTTCTCCTGTGACTGCTAAGGACTGAGAGATTACTGGCCTTGCCTCCCCATGTCAGGATTGGGTAATTTTCAAGAATGCTTCCTTAGGTGGTGCCATCTTCCTATGTGACTCAAGTATTTAATTCCAGCTAGTTCTGAAACTTCAGCTCTGAACTTCATCTCTTTGTTTCTATAACTTCAACTCTCTATGCGAATTCAAAATTCAATAAACTACCCCATCGACCTTTTCTTTCTTTTATACTTCCTCTATAAATGCAATATGTAATTGGTTTTTCTTCTGACCATATTTCCAAGTAGTTTATCATGGTAATTACGTACCTATCTCATGTTCTCCTCGTTGGTGGATTAATTGGTCCGACAAAATACACTACCCATTTTTCAAATGTCTTCAAGGTAACTTGTGGATTCAAAGGCATATCATACCTTCATGATGGCCTTCCTACTCTCTGAAAAATGTCACATTTCTAACAATATTCCTTCACATCCTTAGGGAGAGTAGGCCACCATAGTCGTTCATGCAATACCTTCTACGTTGTCGACTTTCCTGCATAATGTCCTCCCAGAATCCGATCATGCACCTCTACTAGGATCATCGATCTTTCATGTTCTAGCACACAATATCACAATATCCCATCCATGCCCATCTTGGATAAATTTTCTATGATCAACTGATAATCTACTGCTTTAACCACAAGATCCTTCTTCTGTGCTAGAATAGTTTATGGATAAAATATGTGTCAAAATTTACGAAACGTCCTTTGACAGAGTTTTTATCCAGAAACTATTATAATATTATGGATAACTATGAAAACCTAAATGCTCTAATTCGTCTATGCTATTGTCATGTCAAATGGAGCCACTCTTGTGCTAATGAATTGGACAATTTCTACAAAGTGATCATCTACCATTTTCACTGAGAAAAAATGTGTATCTGGTAAACTATCATCTAGGTTCTCTACGTCTTCTCCTCTTAGTATCTGTGACAAGTATTCTAGTCATGCATTCAATTTTCCTGGCTTGAAAATAAATTTGAAATCATACTCATGGAATAAGAATAACAATCTACAGATTCTCCCCACCAAAACTAGCTTGTTCACTAGATATCGCAGTGCAAAGTGGTCTATATATATCTTGAAATGGGACCCAAAAAAACAGTGTCTGAACTTTTGCAAGGAATAAACCATTTCCAGGACATCCCTTTCAGTTTTTGTTTTAATCTTCTTAGTTGTTGAAAGCTTCCCACTAGAAAAGACAATTGGATGGTCTGATTCTCCCTCTTTTGGCTGGGCTAACACTAAACCAAGTGCTATCAATGATGCGTCCACATGAACATGAAACTGTTTCTACCTATCCAGGAACACCATAATGGGCACAATTACTAATTTCTTCTTTAATATGTCAAGACCCTGCTGACAATCTTCATTCCACTAAAGCTTAGCTTCTTTCTTCAATAAATTCTTCATTGGAGTTGTAATCTATGCATAACCTTTAATAAATTTCATTGAATATCATGTATGAGCCAGCATTGCTCTAAATTGTCTCACTGATTTTGGCAGTTGTAAATTAACAATTAATTCTATCTTGACCAGATCAATCAACAAACCATCCTTACATAGCACATGACCTGTACATATCCCAAATGGTGCACAAAAAATACATTTCTTCAATTTTAATGAAATACAATATTGTCTACATCTATCAAGCATCAAATTTAGAGTTTCTATTTGATATTTCAATAGGATAAAGACAGCCCAATCATCTAAGTACACTTCAAGAAACTTATGAATAAACTATTTAAAGGCTGGGACAACTACTCTAGAAAACACATCAGGTGCATTCTTGAACCCAAACGACATGACTGTGTACTGGAAGCTTCCCCATTCTGTCGCAAATGACGTCTTATGTCTATGTTATGGCACAATCTTTATCTGATGGTATACTAAAAATCCATCGGTGAACGAGTAGGCCTCCTTCCCTCCTACATTTTCTAGAACTTTATTTGTAAAGGGGGTCAGAAACGGTTCATGTAAATATGCATCATTCAAATTCCTTAGGTCCACAAAAATTCTAATGCCCACTAGTTTCTTATCTTGAACCGCCATCGCGATTATCCATTGAGACTCTGTGATAGGGTCAATGATACCAACTTTTATCATTTTTTCAAGCTTTTCCTTCACTTTTTTCCTTATACTTTCGATTCAATTTGTAAGGTCTTTGTCTTACTTGGTTAGTGTTTGGTTTTAAAAAAATATTCATTTCACCTAATTCCCCATCTATTCTCTTCATCTCTAAAAAGGTTGTCAGAAATAGCTCATGGTATTCGTGCAATAGGTATGTAATCTTTTCCAAAGTCTCATTGTTCCAATAATCCCCAATATTTGCAAACATCGGTTTCTCCTTCATTCCAATGTTCACTTTGCGCACTCTTAAGGGCTTCACATATGCATTAGATTCTAGTTTTGAACCTACTATGTCGTTATCTCCTTTAATCTATGATACTTGTATATTTCTTACGTCTTCCTCTTCTTGATATTCCTCAGTAACATTATAACATTCTAATAGTTCATGGACTATCACAGACTCTCTGTGTGCACTACATGTTGGTACTATTTCTATATTTCCCTCTTACATATAATTTTTACTTCTAAATACTCTCAAATCTGCATCTACTAAAGGTGTCTCAACTTCAAAGCTAAATGTTACCTTAAAATTTCAGATGATCCCTTCCCAGAATGTTGTCCCTCTGCACACTTCTAGCTCTATATACCAGTTCTAAGGAACTGTCTCCAGCATATGTATGAATATTTGCATCCACTCCTGCTTTGATATCTGTCTCCAAGTTGCAATACATCATGCAATATGCTCCATCAAAAATTTCATCCATGTATACTAGTGCATAATTTATCCTACTCCAAATATGATCTGCATCATCCTTTTACAATGTTTCCAATCCTCTATCGCTTACTTGTGTTTTTCCCACCATCTCGTTATAGTTGCTCTCAATGAAACATATAATTCCAACAATATTTTTTGTTTGGGTATCTATAACTCAAATTCATTGAAAACATAACTTACCTCAATTAATGCATAAAACTTTGATGTATTATGTACCTTTGTTTCTGTAATGTTCCCAAGGTAAGATGCAAGGAACATCACAGTTTTGGGTGTCTTTTAAAACTTTTCTGGTTGTGGGATTTCATCAAACACTTTGTTGATCTACTTGTTTAGATGTGTTTACCTGCAGGATGGCCTCTTGATTTCGGCCTTAGAGTTTTGGTTGATGACTTATATATGTGTTGCAGAAATAAACAAGAAGGTGCAATCATGGAACACACCTCAACCATATGGAATATGGTAGACAAAACAAAACATCTCAAATCTAATTTTATTCATGAATAGAAGAACCTGCTACAATGAAGATGTCGATTTGGAAAACTCAACATATGGATCCAATAATATAATAGGAGTTTCTACAAAATGCTCCAATAGAAGACCACAAGCCTCCCAAAGGCTGAATACTCAATGAGGATCAATACAAGAGTAGATCTGGTTGTATGAAGTGCCAAATCCCTAACTGAATGATGCCATGTCCTGCTAGAATGCTAAAGCTCCTCAATAATTCGGCCCAACTGTCAAAGATGTCCAATCACCCCAGTAAACATGCCAAACAGTATATCGAGTGAAGGCAAGAACAACCCAGGTGCTCGAATCTCCAATATCCCTCTCAAACCCTATGGATTTGAACCTCCTCCAAGGAATGTTGCACCCGACTAGATGCCTGAAACCCTAGATAAATCGGCCTCTTTCCTAGATACCTCCAACAACTCCACCAATCCACTAGAATTATAGATCGAGGCACAGAAATGAAAACTGAAGTTCTTAACTAGGAAAAATCCCTGCTAGATCATTAGATCTAGCTACTCTCCAAACAATGGTGTGCCCTCCTCTTGGGAAATTGTCCCACTCTCAATACAAATAAATCCTCCACTAAAATGCCTCCAGAAATAACCAAGAATGATGCTAAGACACCTGCAAGGAAAACCCAATACCTGGAATTCCCACAATCTCTTCTCCTCAACTAGATCAAACCTTATGTCAATGGATGGTGTGCCCCCCTTGGTGGAAACCCCCAATGGTGCACCCTCCTCCTCTTCCTGTTCTTGTGGTAGGTGTAGAACCCTACCGTAGTGAATAGATTGGAACTAGAAAGGTGTGGGAGAGTAGTGCATCTCCGAGACCAAGCTTGGGACAAGCTAGGTGGATTATTTCACCATCGAATCATCCTCTAGGGTTTTTTAAGTCAAAACCCTCAAAACCCCCAATGCTGGGCTCACTAGCTATAAGCTAGATATCAAAATATGATCATACATGAATGAATGAATAGAGGCCCTTGCCTTTCCTTTATACTTCTTTCTCACGTTCTCCCTCCAAAGTGACTTTCATTTTATTAATATTTAATTAATTAATTAACCTTTTTACCTATGAAAATCCCCTTACCTGTCATTATGGCTTCCCTGGCCAATGAAATTCACTTATAACCATCCCATCTTATAGTTTTTCTCCTCCCGATTCCAATGAGATATTACACTGAGAGGTTCCTCCAAGCAATGTGCCCACAATGACCTCTTTAGTAATTTTAATTAACTTATAGCTCAAAATACTCAAAATCATGGAAATCATCGGAATGCAACGAAACCAAAGCCAACTTGTGTGGAATGGATCATAATGATGGAATCGGATGAGCGATACAATCCAGACCCCAAAATGCCTCTCAATAATCCTTGTACTCTCTATAACATCCATCTGGCTACTCTGGTCATCATAAACCTTTGCAATGTGATGATGTCCCAAAGTGGGGACATTACAGTTTAGATATAGCACAAAGAGAAAGTAATGGAAGAAAATATTCTAGTCTATACTTCGTGAAACCTATGCTGCCAATGTTCAAATCCCTCTTATGAGTTTGATGCACAAGAGATAATCCTTCTCCAATTAAGCACACAATCTATAGTGGGATTGATGTAGTAATCCATGCATGTTGTCATGTTATAAAAGTTATCAATTTCGTTTCTTGCAGGATCAACATATTTTATTTCCTCTGTGGGATATAATGGTACAGTGACATTTAAGCCTCCTCCTTCAAAAATCATTTCTCTTTTCTTCAAGTTAATAATCACGTGATTATCAAAGGCCCAATCCAATCCGATCAATGTTGGATTGACTGTGGGACAAAATCTCAATAACATCAAAGTCAGCTACACTACAAACTCCATCTATGTTAACAGGTACTCCTACCAGTCTCCCAGTCAGTATTATCTTATGTTGGTTTGAAAATCTTAATTGAACAGTCGACCAAACTAGCTTCAACTTCCACATCATCTCCCATGTATTTCTTGGAAGAACATTGACATCTGATCCTAAGTCTAGGATGACATTATCCATTTCATATTCTCCTATCTGCGCATTTAATATGAATTCTTTGTTTTTCCTATTCTTGCACAATACTCGGTTCAGTACGCTCTACATCATAGGTACCTCTCTGTATTGGGTGTATTAATCAATCATTTTTCATGATGCATTCAACATTGTTTCATGCTTCATCAATTCTAAACAAATATTTAGAAAGTATTTCAAAGTGCTTACCTTTTCGACTTTTCTTTCGAGAATGATACAATCATAAACTGACAACATATCATATATTGGTGGTGTCTTTGACGTAGATTCTATCTAGTATGGTCCTAGTATCTCCTTCCTCACTTTATAATAAGTCTCTTTCTCTTTATGTAGATTGAATGTTGGTGTAGGTTCAACTAATTTCCTTATCCACTACTCAATCCTTTTTCCTTTTTCTGTTGCATATGGTCAAGTCCTCTTTCCTCCACATGTAATAGCTCCTACTCTGTACTGATCATCACGTTCCTCGACTTCTATCATATGTAGGTTTCGGTTCTGATCCTAATGTTGATTTTGATGTTAGTTTTGGTTCACTCTTTCTTGCCACTTTTCTATCATTTGAGAAAATTCTCTTGTTGCATGATCTAATGCTCTATAATACGTGCACATCATGCAAGTATTTGGTTAGTCTCTCACTAAATTTCCTGGTTGATTGCAATTATAAAAAATTATCGGTCCTCCACCTCCTCAACCAAATCCTCCAGGTCCACTCTAATTAAAGCCTCTTGGAGTTTTGTACTTTGGAAATCCTCCCTCTGCTGTGACATGTTCTTCCTGGATTCTATATGCATCTGAAGTGCAATCTCTCATTAAGTGAAATGCACGAAATTCTTTCTCATTGTGTCTTACATATTTAAAACAATTATAGGACAACTGCCTACTAGGTGTAATCTAGTACTTTTGTAATAACGAACAAGCAGTTGGATGATGTACCCATGTCTTACATATATCACAATACCCTACTCCTCATGCCAATGGGTTTGATACTCCTGTGAACATATACTACACGAATGTTGGACATTCTTCCTTTCGATGGCCTTCTGTCTTACATGTAATACACCATATGTGTTAACGCTTTTCCTTTTCCTTCGTTATCTATGATAACTAAATATCTAGTGAAACCAACTAGGACTGTACCTATACCATACCTACAACATATCCTACATGATATGCTCCCAAATTCATCACAATTTCTAAGGATTCAAGCTACGACATAATCTTATGTTGTGTTAACAAACAATAAATGTGTGACACTAGACCTGCAATGAACCATTCAAGATAGTGCTCATCAGGAATATGAAATGTTAATCTATCCATCAAATTATTAAATCCTTGATCGTAATCTCACATTGTCTCATTCTATACTTTCTTAATCTCTTTCAACTCTTTAATATATTGTGATTCACATTTAAACTTCCAAAATTCCTTTAATAACGCGTGTCCAATATCTGCCAAAGTTCTTGATTGTATGTTCTGTGTAGTTGTCTGATATTTCATATACCATAGCAGTGCACCACCTCTTAACTTTGTGGCCAACTGCATGATCTTTGTTGCCTCATCCTGGAAATTCTTTGCAGTCCATATCATGTCACACATAAATAGATGTTGCTCAGGGTCCTCCGACCCTACTCCTTGAAATTCAGTCATTCTTAGTGTATGATCTATCCCTGGAATTGTACTTTGCATAATACTTACCTTTGTTTATGGTGACTAAATTTGATTCAATGTGCTACTTCCACTATTTTGGCTAGTATTATGGCTTCCTCCACTAACTACAATTACTTTCGACACAGTTTAAGTTTATGCTTTAGATCTATGTGACGCACATGGGAACGTGGGTTTGACATAAATTATGATATGATATGGAATTACTTATTCTATTTAACTGTACTAAGGATTATTTTATTTCTATTTCCTTTCTCTGTATGGTGTGATCTGAAATAATGCGCAGGGGACTCTTTTCTCAAATACTTTATGCTACTCTTCTCTCTTAGCCACAGTTTTCTTCTTCCTATATCAAAACCTTTTCCCGCAATGCAATACTCTAATCTCTCCATATGAGTTAGTTTCTTCCTCTATCGGAATCCTTAATTCATTTGATCCTTACTCAGAATTTCTCTTTCCATTCTCATATCATCATCTGGTCATCCCTCGGTCCCCTATGTGCGCGAATGTTCCTAGCATTCAGACTCCATCTTCATGACATTCTTGTTGCACAACAAATTTTTTATCTAGGTTGACAATGTGCTCAAATATCTATCGTGTGGACCCTTGAAAAGGTCCATCTCTACGACACTGTAAGACTGGGTACAATCTATCACAAAATATGTAATGTAACCCCCCATAATACTATTCAACTAGAAATCAATCGCAAAAGAAGCCTTATTACTTACTATAATCAATTTCCTGATTAGATCATGCATCTAATTTCTCGGAGCCTCATTTCTATGTCTCCCAATGTTCTCCACTATCCTTTCAAACCATTTAGTCAAAATTATCGGAAAGTCACCAATTTTTTTTTCATGATGATCAGTGAACACATACCTTTGCAACCATTGTTCATCACTGAGCTTTGGGTTCCTATTTTGTTCTTTGGAAAAATCTCATTTCTTCCTTTCTAGACATTCAATGATCTCCTCCTTATTCTCCCTCCAAAACATTCCCCTCAATTATAGTTATCGGTCCTGACAACGGAACCAATCGTTGGCACCCAGTGGAAATACCCAAGGTTAATCATCAAAATACCAACAAAACCCTTAGACACTAACCCTTTCGGGATCACCTGTAGAGCAAGTGAAGTCTCACCCGAAGCATCTAGAGGGGTTGCATGAACCAAGCTTCTACAATGCTTAGGGGAAGTGAGGCATTCAACATGTTCTTACTAACCATATACTCATATGCACAGTTTCCATTACTTAGAAGTTACTTAACACTCAACATATTCTATGCATGACATTCTCTCACTTAACATTCATTCAATTGCCAGTTACTTTAGTGCACAACATTATAACATCATATATGAATAAAAAATTCATAATACTTAAACATTATCATCATTTCACAATAACATTAAACAACATAACAGACAATACAACACCGAACAACACACATGTTTAATGTGGTTCACCCAACTTGGGTTATGTCTACGATAGTTAAATTCTGTTATTAGTCATTGATAATCTTCTTCCAGTTGTGCACTGTGCTACAAAATATGCAATGATAACATTACCCAAACCTACCTAGTGATTATGTTGCAGTCCAAGCTTCACTCCTTAGTCACACCTTAAAACTTCTTCCTTTGATCATCTCAACTTACCCAAGAAGCACATAGAACTTCATACATGTCGAACCCCTCTACCGAAAATCCCTTTACATATTTATACATCAAAATAGGGAAAATCTCATTACAAAGTGGACAATAATGTCGCAAAAATCCTACGGTCTATAACTATTTTCCAACTTTTTTGCACTTCTCTACTGCACATCCTTCTGTCAAGCACTTTGACTCCTTAAAGTCTTCTCCCATCACATGCTCTGGTTGATCTTCTAAATTCCTTTTCCTCTTTGACTTATTTTTTTACAAATCCCAAAACTTATCCAAAATTCCTATCCAACACATGATAAAGTCCCCCAAATCATCCCTTGAGAGAAAAACTCCTAATGGCACTCATCTCCCACTCAGAGGCCCAAAATCCTATTCATGGCGCTTAAGAGGTGGTTTAAGGCCTTGTTCCTAGACCATAAGACTTAGAAGGTTCACATAGGGAATAATATCCTTGTTTTCCTCACTGGACCATAATTAAGGGCTTGATATCCATACCTAGTGCACAAAACCTCCATGATGGCACTAGTATCCCACTCAAAGACAATATATTCTATCTATAGGGAATATATGGTAGTTCAATATTTTATTAGGGATTAAAAGGTTCATAGAGAAGATTTTTAAGGGAGTAATCCCATTATTAAATGTGGAATTTAATTTGAAATGACTGCATAACAAAGTACAACCTTGAAAAGTGTATCCTATTTGTCAAAATATTATTTTTTTATTCTTTAAAATAAAAATAAAAACATATATATAGACCCAACAAAAGTTTATAATAATAAAGTTGTGGATAAATTCAATATCCTTGCAATTACCTAAAGAGCAACAAAAATGGATGTTGGGAAAATAGTTGTGAGAAAATTGCAAATATTATTTTTCATGTCAAAAGATTTGTTTTTATATTATTTTGAAAACAAGAAAATACATATCAAGAAACATAGAAACTTAATAACATAAAAGTTGTATATCTCTTCAATATATTTCGAAGTACATAAATAATGCCAAAAATTAATGTTGGGATAAAATATTATAGACAAATTACTAAATTATTCTTCATACATTTCAGTGGTGGAAATTTCTTATACAATTTATATCTTTTTTTGTTAAAAAGATTGTGTTCCCATTATTAATGCATGAACATTTCTAAAGTGCATCAATGTTTACTTTTAATTCTTATTTTACAAATTTTACAGTAGTATGCATGGTAGTTCAGAAGACATTAAGGGTATTTTAAAGGGAATTTGTGCACATTTTGAATAACATGTATATTTTCATGCAAGAGCATATTCCCAAATTCCGAGTTGCCAATTTCTTAACCATCAACTTCATGCATGATCCCTTTTATTTGTTCCATAAACAACTTCTTATTTGTTATAATGGTTTTTTTCTCCATAAAAGGGTATTAGGGACTCCATGCATAACATGAGGAGGAACACCAATATACAACCTAAAATATGATTTAATGTCTCATGGACCCTAGATATGGTACCAAACCCACATAGGCTCTATAAAGGGAAAATGTATCCCATGGATATGATATTTGCACCATTATGAATGTTTCCACACGAGTGATGAGTTTGAAGGCCCTAGTCATGGTTAGAAGATGAAAACAAATGTCTTGGGGAATGAAGCAGGATTTTAGAATTCATGGGCCATCATCCATCCATGTTGACACCATCACAAGGGACATTTATAACGAACCTTAGCCATTATAAGCATTGCACACTAGGGATTGTACTAGGGTCTAACATGGCCCAAATGTGAAAAATAACGTCTTTTCCATTAAATTTGGTATTTTATGGATTATTCATGATGCAAAGGGCCCTATAATATCAAATAGGCTCACAAACAAAATATGGAAATAATCAGTTAGTTAAGAATCTCTTAGGATTAATTGTGGAAGACATATGATAGTTGTACATTAGTTATTTGATAAGACACATGTATTAATATAAATATTTTGATTACCTCATTACAAAAAATATGAGAATGAATATTAGTAATTGTAGAATTTACATAAAACACTAATGCCATAGGATGCATACACATTATTGAAAAGTGATTTTTTTAGAGAGAAAAGTATAACGTGTCGATGTTATCTAATGACCTTATGTCAAATTTTGTTTTTTCCTAAAAACCATGGTGGTGGTTGGGACTTCTCATTTCCAAAACATTTGTCATTATGTTTCATCTTGACAATATTTTTAAATAGTTTACACAGACTTCGTATTTGAAGAATTGTGTGCATTTATAGATATGTTTTTATTAATTTTAATTATATGTAAAAAAGTTATAAAAATGTTATTGTTTTCTATTATTTTAATATATTTCCTCTAACATGTATCATAATTTAAAAACACATGTCTATGTTTTTGCAATAAAATTTCAACACGATCATTTTTTAAAAAATTGACATTTTCTCCTACAAACTAAGAAAAACATATTGATTCTATAAACACCTTTATTATATTTTTTATGGTTAATATAAAGTTAGGTGCATTTTATAGTTTAATATGACACTTGGCATAAATCATCCCAATATAATATTTGAAACAAAAAACAAAATACCAATTTGGAAGATATTTGCACCATCACTATTCATAAATATAACAATTATAAATGTAACTATAAAAAATATTATAATTTTATCAATAAAATAAATGAGAAAATAACATTTCATAAAAATAATTTTTTTTTGTAAACATATTTAATCAACATATCGTATCTTGGTGGAAATTAAACAACTCACCTTGAATACGAATTTAACATTATATATGACATTAATCGTTATAAGTTTTTGTGATTACAATCCAAACTAAATGATTTCATAAAACTAAAGATAGACATTATATGAAAAATTTAAATTCTAATGAGTGATACATCTCAAATTTAATTTTAAAATGGAGAAATAATTAGTGTACTTATTATACATTTTATAAATAAAACAACAACAACATCAACATGATTTGAAAAAACACAATATACATGTGTGCTATATTGTTTGTAGCACACTAGTGTGATTGAAATCACATTGGATCGGTTGGTACATAAAAATGCACCGAGAAACATTTTAATTGACAAAGTACGTATGAAAACTTCCACAATTTAAGTTTTACAAAGGTTTTTCTTTGTAGAGGAAATCACTCTTCGGTGTCTCTCATAATTTAGTGCATGGACTCAATCCTCTGCCACTTACTCAGTGCTCTACCTCATATCTCCTCCTCCATGAGCCACTCAACTTTCTCCAATATATTGTCCTCATCATTGATGTACCCATAATATGAACTTGCATCAATTCACTTGTAAATCATATACCTACACCTCCTCTTCTTTTGATCAAGCAGACTTATCGAAGAACTTTTTTAGGATGGGGAGGAATTTTATATCCCTAAAGTATCTATATTCGTAACCCTTGTCGGTGGCACTAAGAACATAAAATTTGTTCCCTTCAAACTTCATCATCTTGGCCCCTACTTTGGCATAGTTAGGACTACCAAGATCTACAATCAGAGCTTCTCAGTGCCCCTTGACCATGTTCAAGAAGAAAGGACCTTGGTGTATGTATTAACCATAACATTGTGTAAACCTCAATAATGAATTGAGCTCCATATTGTGTATTTGATAGAATTTAAGAAGAACATTTGGAAAACAATCGATGATAAATAATCTTTTTCAACATGCCTTATCACTAAATATTAAGCATTTCCTTGGCCTCGGCTTGCTCCTCTAGGAGATCCTCATCAGTGTAAATAATAAGAAGCTCTTCATGTTTCTTCTTCTCCACAACCATGCACGTGATCACTTTCTCATGTAGAAGGGGCACATGGGAAATAAAATCTCACTCTCTCTTATGCTAGTTTCCTTTGTCACGCTCTCCTATTTCTTCCACAACATCATCATATTTCTCAAATAGGAACGACTTAATGACAACAACCTCACTGCTCTTAATCATCAACTTGGCCTCCCTCTAAACAAACTTGATCCTATGACACTCTCTCAATGGTCTAGCCCACATCTCCTCCTCCATGGGCCGCTCTAATTTCTCCAAGATACAGTTCTCATCATCCTTATTTCCATAATAATTGGCATCAATTTGCTTGTAAATAACATACTTAGACCTCTTATTCTTCTCCTCAAGGGGATTATCGAATATCTCTTTGACGTCGGGGAGTAGTTTCCCAACCAAACTTGTACAATTGACTATTGGAAGATGGCATGTAAAAATCTTTCAGCAACTAATTGTACAAATGCATATGGGAAATTCCTCCCCGTCGTCAAAGAGCTATTTGATAAGCCCCGTGAGGCGAAGAAGAGGAGATCTATTTATGCAATATAAAAGAGAATTTACACTATTTGTTATGGTGACAGGGATGACGATAGTGATATATTGGAAAACGTTGAGCATCCCATGAAAGAGGTCGGCCAGAGAGATGAGGGAATGTCATAGGATCAGGTCTATATAGAGGCGAGATAGGTTTATGATCAAGAGAGGGGATGTTGTTTCCATTAATCCGATCCTATTCGAGGAATATGAGGATGAAACATAAGAAATGGGAGAGTAGGACAAGGGAAACCAACAACAAAGAGAGTGAGAGTTTGTTTCCCATCTACCCCTTATGTATGAGAAGGAAATAAAGCACATGGTTGTGGAGAAGAAGAAACGTGATGAGATTCTTAGTAAGTACACAAGTTAGGATCTCATGGAGGAGTAGGATGAGGTCAAGGGAATGTTTAATATTTATTGATAAGACATGTTGACCAATATTATGGATCACCGATTATTTTTCCAAATGTGCTTCTTAAGTTCTATTAAATATACAATATGGATCTTAGGTCATTCTCGAGGCTCACACAATGTTATAATTAAGACATCTTCTAGATTTATTTCTTGTTGAACATGTAAAAGGGGCATTGGGAAGCTCCGATCATATAGTTTGGTAGTCCTTATTATGCCAAAGTAGGGGCCAAGATGAGAGACTTGGAAGGGAATTAATTTGACCTATTTGGTTCTACAAGAAATGGTATCGTTTATAGATACTTGAGGGCTACAAAATTCCTCCCCATTCTTAAACAACTATTCGATAAGGTCCCTACAGAAAGACAAGAGGAGGCATGGGTATGTGATCTACAAGTGAATTGACGCCAATTCATATTATGCTTCTAGGAATAACAAGGACGGTATCTTGGAGAAAGTTGAGTAACCCGCAGATGAGGAGATGCAAAGTCGAGCACTGAGGAAGTGTCAGAGGATCGATTCCATGCACTAAATTATGAGAGGCATTGAATATTGACCCATGCTTTTTCCTGTGCAAAGCAAAACCTCCATAAAATTTAATTGTGAAGGTTTGCATATGTAGTTTGTGAATTATTATTTTTTCCCTCTAACTACTACTGATGTTATTGTTGCTACTACCTTTGGCATTGTTGATGTATCTGATTTCATCATACATTAAGGTTACCAATTTTGGCATTGTTGATGTATCCGATTCTACATAAAACTCTTTTTAGTCACACATACACACACACACACACAATACACACACACACATATATATATAATGAATTTAAAATATAAAACATAAACATATATAACTCAATTTTATTTACTTCAAAAATTTAAATTAGTTCTATTTTGCTTTGCAAAAAAAAAGGGAAAAGGTAACTGGTGATATTAACAAAAATATACGCACCACATCTGAGGCTCCCTCTTAGATATAAAGTATCGAATAGAGGTGTGTTAAATATAATGCACTGGTGTGTCATTATTATTTGAGCATAGATATCTATAACAGTGTGTTGTGATATTTAACGTAACAGATAAGGGTTGTCATACAAAATGACATGTGATGCCATTTCACATATGAAGTGTGTAACGTAGGGCGATTGGTTCTACGAAATGCATCACTATAGTAGACTTTGTTAATGTTAAACCACATAGTGCACTTGGTTATATTAAATTCATCAACTTTCTAATTAGTTCAAGCACCCGATGGATTTAATCGATGTGTTGTCTTTTCTTGACGCATCATGAATGGGAATATTTTAAATGACACTCTAGAATGATAAATTTTAACCTATTTTTCCCATTGCAACTCACTTAACTGCACCAATGCATTTAGTTTAATGTAATGTACCAATGCCCCATTTCAATGTTCCATGCATTCATACCATTGTGTTTGTGTTATAATGCACTGGTTAAAAGGAATCCCATAAAATGAACCAATATTGTAAATTATTATGTATTTTTCTCCTTGTGTTGTAGTAGGCATGACCGATGTGTTTTAGTTATTTGAACCACCTCAGGGATTTTTTTTTCAAAAACTTGTAAATGTGCTCGATTAATAGAATGCACTGGTGCATTTATCTCAATTTGTGAACTTCGTAGCATCTTAGAGATACTAGCTATAAGACGAACTGCACTAAGAATTTATAAAACCTTGACCCGATGTCATGTTATTTACAATACTAGTGTGTTGTTTGGATCTAGGTGCACCGAAAAGTGAAATTATTTTATATCAACTCACACGGTGTGATGTGTTAATATAAACGCATTGTTTCTACCATACTATTGGAGCACTGGTGTTTTGTTTATCAATGCATTATGTTGTGAAGAGCATCGATTACTGAGCACCCACAGAAATAACACAACACAATGGTGCATTTGATTAACATAAATGCACCGCTGACCCATTTTTTATGAAATGTGTTCACGATGGTGCGATTTTGCTAGCTTAAAGTATGAGTGCACCATATAGTATAACGTATAAGTGCAATTTATGTCAATATGGGAATTTCTTTGTTATATTGATTCATTGTAAATTAAGCAGTGTGATTTGTTACTAGGAACGCACCGGTGTGACCATGTTATTGAAGCACTATTGTTTTGTTTAATGGGGTGTTGTGAATAGTAGAGCACTGAACACGAGAAATCAAAGGAAATTCCACACAATGCTAAATCAATCAATATATGTTCTAGAGTGGACATGTTAATTCCATCGGTGGATTTTTTTAAACTGGTTGCACTTCTCAGTTATATTTCATGTTTCATTATTTAAACATGCACTTAGTTAAATGGAATGCACCACTGCTTCGGAGTTCGAAAAGAACAGACACATTATTTATCGGGTGTTGTCCTTTATAACACACTAGATTTCGGTCATTTAAGCGAAAACACTACTTAAGGTCAAACTTTGATGTAACGATAACCATTCTTACTGTGAAGTTAGAATAGGACGCACCATGTTGGGGTGAGACAAATCGAAATGATGCATCATGTGGAGATGGAAAATTTAAAAAAGAGTCTCAAATTTCAAGCTAAAATTCAAATTTTAAACTCATGAAAATGGAAATGGTAAGGTATGAAACAAATTACCTAGACTCTTATTTCTCGAGGAAACATGGTTCCACCGTTGAGAGGAAATGAAAATGTGTGGTAATTGAGATTGGTTATTCCTATGAATGTAATATTTGATATATAAGAAAGAATTATGTGATTTTCTCCCATTTAAGTTTCCACGTATGTAATAAGTATCTGTTGATATGAAGTGATGTATTTTTATATATTCATGAGATATTAAATGCAATCATACATTATAAATGATTGATAAACTAATGATTACATGTTTTGATTAAAATTGATGATTACATGTTCTTATTCACCCCTCACCCCCTCTCAGTATTGGTGAATATTTCAACACATTAATTATCAAAAAGTCCCCACTAGTGTGAAACAAACATGTGACCATAAATACTTTCAAGAAATACGAAAGCCAACAATAGGATATCCATCTATCGATGTTTTCTCATTAGAGTATAACTTTTACAAGTTGTTGTAATACCCCGAATTTCGAAGACTCGCGGTCTTCGAACTCTTCATTATCGACTCTTCCTTCATAGGAAGGAGCCACACAATGTGCGCATTATTGTTTCCCGAATGAATTCCTCCCATGAACTATTACCAATAGAGAAGGGCTCCATTGTAATGTAAGGCCTTTACACCGTGACTTTGTGTCAAGACATGATTGGTCGAAAGGAACCAATGCGAGTAGGTAAGAGTCACAAGCAGGTGGGTAGGCAACTCGGATAATCATTCACATTATGCGGCTATAATCATAAATAATTTACTAGCTCTTTGTTCAACTTAGCATTATAAAATCATTTAATCAGCCCCATATATAACATTGTTCAATTAGCCTCATATATAACTCCTTTTCGTGGAAGAAAAAATTATAATACAAGAAATATTATTTTGGGGAATACCTATTAGAAAAAGAAGAAACCATGCACGCTAGTTCATTTCCGAAGCTTCATTAATCCAAAAACATTGTATACCGAAAAAGGGTAAAAAAAAACACCTTTCGGAAGAAACAACTTGTAGTAGGTGACCCCCAAAGAAAGGTTCTTTCGAAATCCTAACGTCCCGAAGAATCAAACATATGGGATGAAATATAAAAGATCTTCAAGAATGAATATTTTCCACTTGAAGATGAATACGTCGAAGCTTACCGCAACATCAAGAAAAGAGAGATACATGCCATCGTTTAACGCCCAATGTTCTTCCCATACAATGATGTTGTGAGATGAAGATTCACTCATATGGATGAATACATAGATACCATAATGAATGAATTTAGAGTACTGATAGCATCCCTGAAACCAAAAATCATATACATCTGATATCACATTCAGGAACCCACAATATCCATGAATAAGACATTCCTGTAGAAGTTCATTGACGATAATCCAAAACTCGATGACTTAATGGAATATTGGTGGAATGATGAAGTAAATTATGTCAATAAATTTGAATGACTAATCCCAACACAATATTTAAAAAGACCCAACAAATTATTGAGTACCATGATATGCAAGATATATGGCAAATAGACAAGCAAACAATTTCTTAGGAAATGGATATCGATGGCGTACAACATAGTCAAAATAGGGCAGGTCTTCAACTGGGAACAAATCCTCATGTTCAACATCTTCATGAAGGCTCAATAAGCTCCATGTTTGAACAAACCTAGTTTTTTCATGTTTTCTTACCTAATTGATGCAATATGTTCTTTTATCCATTTCCTTGATTTGGGATGGGAATGGTGCCCCAGTCTCCAAGTTTTCCATATCTATTTCTCAGAACTACAAGACATTAAATATAAAAATTACCTCTACAATCTCTTTGACTATTTCATAAAACCCTTGTTCATCATCAATTTTTGACATTCACCCCGAAGAATATCAATATCACAAGGAGCCATAGGAACCTTGAGGGACATTGGTGACTGGTACGTGGGCACCAATCGAGATTATTTTTGGCACAAAATGAGAGTCAAGATATAATAAAGAAATGTACAAAGATATATCAGATAACCAATAATATAATAGAGATATATCATATATATAACCATAAACATAGAGATGCATTAAATACATAATTTCTATTAATGAATGGAATGTACAAAATTGTATAAATACAGAGTGAAAAACTCGCTGGAATGGTGCCAGCTTATCTCTGAGAAGAGATGTGACTACTCTCATTAGCAATAAGATGATTGTTACAATGAGGCTCCAAATTTCTTTTTAACATAAATAAAATCCAAAATGCTAACCCCAGAAGATGAAAAACCAACAATTTTGTGGACCACGTTTTGGGTAGTTTGGTGTATCAACTTCCCGGGGGCGTAACTTTGTCATACGATCTTCGTTTGGGGCACAAGATAGCTAGTTGGAAAGGAATTGACGAGGAGATTCATTTTGTGGGATCAATAAAATCTTTTAGACATCATTGAGGTTACCGAACGTGAAAAAATATCATTTAGGTTCTCAAAATGGCCTTAGAAGTTTGGGACCTAAAAAACTGCCAAAAATAGTAAATTTCCAACAAATTGTTTTGAGCTAGTTGGAATAGATGGCTGACCATCGATATCCACCTGAATCAATACTACCTCCTTAGGAAGAAATGGGATCCATTGTTTTGAGTTCCAGGGGAAGAGGGGAAAGTGTTTGTTGAATCTGAATCTTGGTGACCTGCTTTCCTTGCTGGGGAAGTTGTGTTGCTTAGCTTGTTGAAGACTATCACGAACCTAATGTTGGCGGGGTTTAATATATTAAAACAAGGTATTGTATGTTTTATTGACTTGGCAGTGTGTAGGTACCATTGTACGTGAAGAAACAATATCTTCTTTATCTTCTGCAATCTGATTCTATTGGAAAGAAAGATCTTGGGCCAAGGATGCAATGGTGGCAGTGTCCTTCTATTCACCTCTTGAATAGATTGTGAAGAGGCATAATTTTGCAATATGAGAGATTACCTTGTGGCATTGTTTTGGTGGGACAGTAGTTAGAACTACTTATGGGATCCTATAGAGATGACCCCCTATAGTAACAATGACACTATGTGGCTGAGACTCATAAATAACATGGTGCTTCCACATATATGGTTGGCCCAAAAGAACATCACATAAATCCAGTGGGTAAACATCACATAATACCTTATCCTTGAACGGTTGGATGTTGTATGAAAATCGACACTTCTAGCTGACACAAATATATCATCCTTGGTGAAGACACCTGATTTTGTATGGTTGTGGTTGTACTGTTGTCAACAATACCAACTATTTGACGACCTATGATGGCATGAGGTTCTTTTGGCTTCCTCTATCAACAATAAAATGCAGTGGGGTTCTGTTCACCCACATCTTTGAATGAAAAAGGCACTCCCCCTCTTCAGGATCTACTGGTTCTTCAAGTTGAATTGTTACAGTCACGACAATAGCGATGGGGTTTGTGTCGATGATCTGTCTTCTCCCATTATTTTATGAATGAGGGTTCATCTCCTTTTCTTTGATCTCGACCACCAATGATTTTTTTGAGTGAAATTCATCAGTGTTGTTCTAGGGGATTTTTTGGAAATAACATGACTTTCATGTGTCCTTCTTCATCTTTTCGTTACCCCTCTTTTCCTGTGGCTTGGACTAGTTTTCTAGAGACTGGTTGTTAGGGTCATCTTTACCATACTTTAGTTGTTGCAGATTTGCAAACCCGAACTCTTGTTTGTTCTCATGCCTAAAATTTTTCTCGATTTTGCCAGCATATCGATAGGAAGTTCTGAGTGATGAGATGTACAAGAAATCTATTTTAGTTTGGATGTACCTATGTAGAGTCCCATGATATTTCAGAAAAACATGTTGCTCGAAGTCTTTGATACACTGATTGGTGCACAAGGTATGGATATTATTTGTGAACTCCAACGTTGTTTGGCCCCTTTCTTTCCGCAGTGTGATCGGTATCATGTATTGGTCATCATAATTGCCAATAGGGTAATATTGTTCCTTGATCGCATCCACAAAAAAATCCCAAGTGGGCTCGACCCCATATATTCTAGAGTCCTTTGTGGAAATTTTCTTCGAGTAAGTTTCCCATGAATGTTTGACACAAGGGAGAGCCTTAAGGAGTGTCAAGGTGATCTTTTCTCCATCAGAAAAATTATGAACAGAGAAATAACCTTCTAGCATATTTAACCATTTTTCTAGGGCATCTACATCGATTTGACCATCAAATATGAGAATATCAAAATTAAGTTGTACCTTGAAAATATAGGTTCATCCAACGTGGCCTCTTCATGAAGACTCACCTACCATTATCGACATGTGTTGAAGGATGTGTGAAACATTCTCCATCATTTTGTCCCTCTGTCGCGTGAGAGCTTTGTCCAACAACATATTAATAGAATATTTTTCTTCGTCATTTTTATTTTATTCCACCATGGAGGGTTTCTTGGGTGTGAGAGATATTTTTCTCGAGAGAGACAAGCTTCAGACCCATCTTTCTATACTCAAACCTCATAGAGTACATGCACTGAGAAACAATCATGAGCAGTGTGCGCTGATACCACTGATCCAGATTATTTTCCGCATGAATGAGATCTGAGATATAATAAATAAATGTGTAGAGATATATCAGATAAACAATAATATAACAGAGATATTCCAAATATATAACCATAAACAAAGAGATAAAATAATACACAATTTCTATTAATGAGCAAAATCTACAAAACTATAGAAATACAGAGTGAAAGACTCGCTAGAATCGTAGAAGCTTATCTCTAAGAAGATATGTGACGACTATGCTCATTCGAAAGAAAATGATTGTTACAATGAGGCTCCAAAGGATTGTTTAACATAAAGAAAATCCAAAACCCTAACCGCAAAAGATGAAAAGCCAACAATTTTGTGTAGTTTGGTGTATCAACTTCCTGAAGGTATAACTTTGGCATTGATCTTCATTTTGGGCGAATGATAGCTTGTTGGAAAGGTATCAACGAGAAAATTGTCTTTGGGGGCTTAATTATATCCTTTGGCTATTATTGAAGTGTCTCATCGTGAAAAAAAGTTGTTTAGGTCCTCAAAATGGTCCCGAAAGTTTGGGACCCGAAAAATTGCTTAAAATAGTAAATTTCCAACAAACTATTTTGAGCCAATTGGAATAGGTGGGTGGCTGCCAATATCCACCTGGATCAACAAGCTTAAGAGACATTGTTGAATAGTATGTGGGTAAATATTAAACTTATGTTAGAATTTATGGTTGTGCCCAAGCCCCACATCTCATGCCAAAATATGTTCCTGACAGGTTGTTGGCTAGAGAAATTGATTATCAGACAATAGAGAAAGGAATACACTCCTTCCTATTAGCAAGAAACAAGAAATTGTGGCATAAATTCCCATTGAGTATAGGAATATATACCTTGTCCAATGGTCGTCATGCTGGGAAAGAATATGAAGCCCCATGAACAATTTTCTTATGCATAGGAGAAACCAAGGGACATGAACCAAGAGGATTGTTGAGTTACCATATCAAAGAAGTCAAATTGATAAACCCTCCAATACATGAAGTAAATTATGTAGAAAAAAATTTCAGAGTCTCCTTTTTCTTTGAAGATGTAATGGAGAGGCTACTTGATGAACAAGCCAAGGAAAAACTACAAAGAGAAGAGGAAGAGAAAAGGAAAACAACCAAAGAGTAGTTCATATTGATTATAGCCAAGGATAAATAAAAGGAAGAAGAAAAGGAAAAGGAAGAAGTATGAAAATACGAAGAAAGATTAAGAAAATCCATGGAAGATAAAGAAGAATTTCAACAAAAGAAAGAAGAGCAGGAAATGAAGTAGAAAAAAGAACAAGATGAAGCTAAGAAGAATATTGAGGAAGAAAAGAAAAACCTTAAGCATGAAGAGAATAATAAAAGGGATGAGTCCCTTAAAAGTATTGTTGAAGAAATAAGAAGAAGGTTGAGATAGAAGAAAAAGCAGAGTATGAAACAAAGTAGAAGAAAATGGCAAGAAAAGAAGAAGAAAGACAAAGAATAGCTTCTGAAGTAGAACAAAAAAATAAAGAAGAATAAGAAGAAAAGGTAAAATTTGTCGAAGTCAGGGCATTAAAGAAATCTAAGGAGAAAGAAGGAAGAAAAAATAAAAATAAAATGGATGAGGCTAGAAATAGTGGAGAAATCCCAAGAGCCACCATAGTGAACATATCTATTCATGAATGCACTCCTCTAAAATCAATCGCATGGAATATTTCATATCCACCTAAGTTGTTGGATTTAGAGGATGTGGTGACAACTGTTGGGGAATATTATTATGGGAAAAAAAAGATGAATTGAGAAAATATCAAACAAATTAAAGAGTAAAGAAATATCTCTTAGCCAAGGGTGTTCTAAAAGGTCAATTGTATGGAAAGTAGGCCCAGATCCTAAAATAAGCTCCATGGAAAATGATTCAACCCTTAATGCATTTGCAGGAGCTAATGTAATATCAATGTGTGAGTTAAGTTCTTAATTGGACACTTCCCAAGAAAAACTAGTTGAACTTGAAGAGATGTTTAGAACCTAGAGAGATGATATGGATGCTAAGCTCCGGGGGGAAGCCAATACTGCTAAAAAGATACACTGAGAAGAAATGTAAAAACTGTTAAAGATCGAAAGGGAAATATGAAATGTAGAATTTGAAGGAAAGACAAATACATTTGAAAGTATATACATATAAGAGTTAGAATCTATGAAGTTGACACATTCACAAGAAACAAAGTATCTAAAGAAAAAACATGCACGAGAAGTGTCCAACTGGAAAACATAACTCTGAGAAATCACCAAGTTCAAAGAACAACTAGAACATAAAATCCTAGGGTTGGAAGAGGAAAAACATAAGGTTGAAGAGATCATTAAATAAAATAAAAAATAAACCTTCATCATAGATACTGTAAAATACAAAGCCAAAACAACCAATGAAGAACTAATGTTGATACAAACACAATGTTTATGTATGTTAAACAATATTTAGAGGAACATAGATGATCGTCTTAGGCTAACAGATCAAATAGAAGAGATGAAGGACAAGTACCATAACTCTCAATATGAATTTGATAGTATCATTGATTGGCATAATGTATATGATGAACCACCAAGTAATTTTCCAACCTACAATGTAAAAAAAAATTGAAATATTAGGTCCTCTTTGATTCCTAGAAACCCATTCTGGAAGACATTGAAAAACACAAAATTTAGAAGCTAAATCTTGCAAAAGAATATGGAATTCCTCAAATAATTTGTAAGAGGAATTTGAAATGGAAGTCATGCAAAATCTTGATGTAGTATCTCCTAGAATATTAAGGATAGAAGAGGTGGAAACTAAAAGGGACGTCAACCAACAAGATTTTAGTCAAATCATAGAGATAAGCAACGAGATATTAAACGAACATTTGATAAAATTAGAAATATTGGTTACAATGGCCAAGGACTATCTAAATAAAAACGAGGAAGATATAAAATTTGAAGTGGTAGCTAAAATTTGCGATGGTGAATTAGAGTTGAAGAAAATGCAACTCAACAGGTTAGATGTAATCTTTCAAGATTATGAGTTATGGAAGGACTATCAATATTATATAGAACACAAAAGGACTTCATAGTCATTTTATCCTATGATAGACCCTTCATTTTTTTTTTATCATAATTGAATATTAAAGTATAAAAGAAGAAAATGGAACAATATGTTGTAACTGTCATGATGATAGTTACAGAATGTAAAATGTATCTCTTGTTTTATAAAAGAGAGAACTAATGGAAGAAAATTACTTTTTCTTATTGTACTTTGGATATAGTAGTATTAATTCTTAAGGGATAAAGTGAAAGAGCCAATTTTTGGAATTTGTGATTATGGAAAATGTGTATGAGATTATTCTTTATATATTTGTTTTTTACTTAAGTATTATGGAACTCTATTATATAAACTGCTTCTTGACTGTTTTCTTGATGCTTATGCTATTCCTTATGAGTACAAAAATAATATTATAGATAGAATTTGCAACTATTTGTAATGTATTTTTATCATTTTTTTTTTTAATTTATCATCAATACACGTGAAGCATATCTATTTTTGAAGATATTGTGATGCAGGAGCATCGTTGGAAATCACATGGAGCAAGACTTATCAACGTCAAGGTATCTGTACAGGAGTTCAACACTGCCAGTCACAACAGATATTTTGAAGTCCACCTTAACTCAGCGTCGGAATTAATCTTTGGGGCACGCTTGAAATCATGCCAAGAAAATATGGAGGCACGCTTGAACGATTACGAGCAAAGTGGGAGATTCCACTATGGCTCTAGAATGCGACTGGTCCATATAGTCGTTAGTTTAAGTTTTAGAGTAGACAAGTAGCTAGGGGGAAACCCTTATAACCCTCTGTGATAAATAGAGGTTTTGTACACCCGAATGAGGCTATTCATTCATTGGCTGGAATAGAAATTAGGAGAATATTTCAGTATTTTTTTTGTTGTTCATTTACAGTTGTAACCATATATCATTTTTGGAATAGAACATAGGAAAATTGATCCAATGCATGGTGTGAATATTGTTTTCTATTCTTTGTATTGTGTTTTCATGAATGAATGAATCTCATTTTGAGTAAATGGAACTGTGAATGTTAGGATAAGTTTCAATTGTTTCTCTTCTGTGGAAGTAGTGCAAGGTGTGCACACTGAACACAAGGAGTTTGTCAACATGATCTGTTTCGATTTCGAGGTTCAGAAGAGATAACAAGAAAATTTACCTTTGCAAGGAGTGCAAAGAGTTCACAGTCATCTGCAAGAACCCAAAACCTTGAGTAAGATCTGGTGCAAAGAGTGCACGGGTCCAAGATTCGATTAAGTGTCGAAGGGACTTTAGAGAAGTGGAAGAATGGAAAAGGGGAATGTCAGGAGGGCGAGAGGAGTTTCTCTTCGAGAAATCCAGAGGATCTGAGTTATCGAAATCCATGAAACACAAGGATTGTGTGGGAAATCAAAGTCTTCATGAGACCAAGCTTAGGACGGGTAACACTTTTCATAAGTTTTAAAGGGATCCAAGAATTAGAATCGTCAAAGGAGAAAAGGTTCGAGACCTTTGAACACCTAAAATATCTTCTAACTCTGAAGATAGCATAAGTGCAAGGGGGAAAAGACCTCAGTTGTTTGATCTGAATGCAAGAGAATGGGAACCGTCCATCAGGAGGGACGTGCGGTGAACGACCAATGTTTAGCTAACTTGTGCTTTGGAGGAGTCAAAGGGAAAATGATAAGAATTTGTGAAGCCGGAATCCTCGACTTGATCTAAGTCATTGGATCCAAGAGAGATATGGACCGTTGTTGTCCAGGATGAAATATCAACATTTCGGGGATCGAAGGATTGGAGGTGACAAGTCTTTCGACTTCGCGAAATGCGAAATTATGAATTCGTTGTGAACGTCGGATCGAAGGAGAGAACTGTACCGTTGATACAGTGCCATCGCAATTTTGGCTACTGGGAGAATGGAGGCAAGGGAACTCCAAAGATGTGAAACTCGAAATGTCGACTTGCTCGCAACCGTCGATCAAGAGAAGATCTGGATCGTAGATCTTGGGTCATCGCAATTTTGTCTATCAGTTGAACGAGAGTAGCAGTGCTCCCAGGGTCACGAAACGTGAAATCGCGACGCACCTTTCACTCGAGCAGGTGGTCACCGTCAGTGGTCACAATGGAGAAAGGGCTTAGCAGAGAGGAGCTAGTGCTTGTTTGGCATTGAGGTTCAAACAACTCTTGGGACAGAAGCCGTGGGTCTTAGACGACTTGCACATTTGGAGAAAGGACCTATGTAAGTGGGTTTGGGGTCTAGCAGAGACCCAAAGAGTCAATCAGAATCAATATCATTATCGATCCTAGACCGGGAGGTTTCCCAACCCTTAGGGAAGAAGGGGGGTCTGCATCAAGTTGTATCAAAGGTGAAATTTTTCTTGCAGACAGTAGGAAAAGGAGAGGAGACAAAAGAACTCAGAGTTGTACTCTGTGTGTGTGACAGACAGTCAACACAATGCAGCCAAGGAGATGAGTGGAACCACCTTTGTCCAATCGAGCTATAGAAAGGGAGATGCGAGAAATCTGTGCAAGATTAGAGGTGATGGAGGTAACACAAAGACGAGCACCTAATGTTGGAGACGTGAGTGATGCAGACAGAGAAGAAGCAGTGGACGAGAATGTCGTCAAAGAATCTCCAGGAGAGGATGTTGTCGAAGAATGCTTGCTGAGAGAATTTTCGAGATTGAGAGGCAGATCCAAGATAGAGGTCCCAATGTATGAAGGTAATTTAGATGTCGAAGAGATATTGGATTAGATAAGATCCATGGAAAAATATTTCTACTATGAAGAAATCGACGAGGAAAGAAGGGTGAGACATGTTGTCACCAAAATAAAAGGAAATGCAATGCTGTGGTGGGATGAACTGCAGGTTGAGATAAGAAGCAAAGGAAAGAAAAAAATAAAGAGATGGGATAGAATGGTAGCCAAGATTTAGGCCAAGTTCATGCCCAAGGATTATTAGATCAATCTGTTCAGGAATATGCAGAACCTGAGACAGAAATGGATGACAGTTAAGGAGTACACATAGGATTTCTATAGGCTGAACATCAGAACTAAACAAAGAGAGATAGATGAAGATAAATTTTCCAGATATATAAATGGCCTGAAATATGAAATCCAGGATGAGCTCAACATGATGTCAGTAAGAAGAGTGGAGGATGCTTATCATTTTGTATTGAAGGTAGAGGAGAAGTTGGCCAGAAAAAAAAGCCAACGAGGGAGAGGTAAAGGCTCGGTCCTAATAAAAATCAAGGGATTTACCCATGACAGATCACATAAGCCTAAATATGAGACTAAGAAACCACACAGTCACTCAGAAAGAGGAGGAAATTCCCTAGGAAGACAAGGTGGTGGAAGAAATTCTTCTAGAGGAAGAGGAAGAAGAGGAGGAGGATACGTAAGATGTTATGCCTATGGAAAGATAGGACACACGTCTTGGCAATTTCCTGAGAAAAATAAAGAAGGAGGAGGCGAAGCTCACATTTTAGAAGCATAGAGAAGATATGTTGAAGAAGAAGGAGTAGAGGATGGAAGATCCCTAATGTTGAGGAAAGTTCTCTTAAAACCAGAGGCATAAATTGAAAGGTCGGTGCAGCGGAACAATCTCTTATGAACAACTTGCAAGACTAAATATAGAGTATGCAAGGTGATAATTGACAGTGGGAGCACTGATAACTTAGTATCCACGAATATGGTGGAGAAACTGGAGCTGAACACAACTACACATCTGAAGCCATACAAAGTCTCATGGTTGCAGAAAGGACACCAAGTAATGGTTACTAAACAATGTTTGGTTGAATTTAAAATAGGAGGATATAGAGATGAAATTATGTGTGATGTAATTGTTGGAGAACTGAGAGGGGGGGTGAATCAGTTGTTACTATGCTTAAACAATTATGCTTCTTTTAAATTCTTTACAAGGAACTCAATGATAATCACAATAATCCAGGAAAATAAGCAATGGCACATTCAACATCAGTCACATATATGAGATACATAGAGACATATATTTCCCGAGGAAACCCATAAAG